>JAFIRS010006290.1:0-40002 GCA_018342105.1 Gonioctena quinquepunctata
CTCAAGGTCAAACCCAAAGGTCAAAACTGTAGTCGAATAAACCAAACCCATATCAAAACTCAATGACAAATCTCAAAGTCAAATCTCAAGGTCAAACACACACCACATTGCACACGTGCAATCATTCAAGGTCACACGTGACGTCATAGTGGTGGGGGGAGACCCAGAACCGGCTTAAATCTCCTACTAATATGTTTAACATCATTGAATACCAATCTCCACCAAAGTTGTAAGTAGCATATTGTTCCGCACTTGAATATGTATAACTATTGGTTTTTTCATCTATTGTAGTCTCCCTGATGGAAATAAATATTTCCACAGTTTGGATAAACCTTGAAGAGTTTACTTTTTCATTGCTGCTTACCCCAATATCCCTAGTTCTGTATAAGTATATATATATATATATATATATATATATATATATATATAGTATATATATATATATATATATATATATATACTTAGTACATGTTTCGTTGAGCGGCCGAGTTTACGATTGCACAGTAATCACCTTAAAAATAAACATGGCTACATATTTTTTCGATTTTTCACCTGGAGGCTGATTAAATATCTCTTGGTAAAAAGATTCTTGAGTTTCGCAATTATATGTTTCCAAACATTTCCTCTCAGACTGAATCCGCATTGCTATTTCAAATCCTCAGCCATTCATTACCCTCGATACGGTTGATATTTCGAATAATTTTCGAATTTAATTTAATATCCGACGCCACTGATGATTTGGCCGCTAGATAAAAACGGCTGGTAGAAAATGACCCCTAACTTCACACTAGCACTGGTAGTTTGGGCGCTAGATGAAAACGGTCGGTAGAAAATGGCTGCTAACTTCACACTGGTTAAATAAAAAGTGAAAATGATATAAATAAAGACAAAATGTAGATAAAAAAAATGTGAAAAGAAAAGGCAAAAATTTTCCCACTAATCTTGGAAAGGCCATAACGCCCAAAGTATTCAAAAGATCAGAGTATTGATTCGTGTTCTACAATTAAAAATACTAAAGTACTTCAAATATCATTGACATCGGAGGTAGAGCCCACATACAGCAAAGTTTTTTTATATTTATTTCCATTCTGGGGTTTCTCTTCCATTGGAGGTAGAAAGATCAGTTATTTATTCTAGAAGGGTCCATCGGGAAATTTACCCCCGATACGTTACTGCGTAGTTGTTTCTATGATAAATCAAATGTCAAAATTTTAGTGGGTTACATATTTGATTTGTGGTAAAATAATTGTATGCTATGTTCTCGTTCATTATTTGGACGGCTAGTTTTTATATTACAATTCCTTGATTCTTCTTTTTTATAGTCGGATTTCCTCACTCTCAATGGTCTTGAGGTTTCTTCAGTATACGTTTCTCCACCAAAACATAAAAATACCTTTTTTTATTTATGTTCTTCATTTACCATTATTATTCGAATCATCACAGATATCAAAGTATTATTAATTATGAATATCATTCTTTTGTTGAATCATCCTTCCTTTTCAATTCTTTGAAAATACCAAAATGTATGGAATTATATTTATTGCTAGAGATGGTTGATTTACATACTTATTGTTCCATTAACATTAACACTTGAGACAACATATTTCTTCAGTGATGCATTGTATTGTAAGTAAAAGGTTCTCGCAATTTCACTGATTTCTACATCGTACTGAAATATAATTATATAAACTGCATACTTTCTTTTGAAATCAGTATGGAATACAGGTCACATTATTCACTGCAATAAATGTAAATCCAACTGAAAATTACGATAATCGAAGCTTAAAGCATTCTGAACCTTTTGCGCAAGTAGTTATTTTAAAGTTCGTGAAGTCCATTTTTTTAGGTTCGGTTCATACGTAATCCTCAGTTTGAACAAAAAAAATCATTAATCGTAATTGATCGGGGGAATTTTTAAATAATATTCAAAATAACTTTGAATTGGCTTCTGGAACTCTAGGTACCCTGGACTCTAGTACGGTTGCAAATCACGGATTTGTAGTACAGACAAAATTTGGAAAAAATTCTACGTGGTTTGTTTATGATGCTGAAGCTAGCAGACCAAAACCCGACTATCACTTGTAAGCGACAGCCGAAGTTTTTGAAGGGGATATCATATATATATATATATATATATATATATATATATATATATGATATCCCCTTCATATATATATGAATGGAAAGAATATCGAAGGGACTGTCCATTAAATTTCTTCCGTTTTATATATATATATATATATATATATATATGAATATGTGAATATATGAAAATATATTATTTCATTGCTAATTAACCCTAGTAAATTTTTGCATGCACAGTTACTTATTGTACTGTATCCTACTGTATTATATCATTTGATTTCCAATCTGGCTCACTCGATTTGGTCAATAGACAGGAAGATGGAGAGAGAGCGAGGGGCGAATCACAAGAAAAGAAAAACAACGTCTGTCATCAACTTGTCATTATAAGTCAGTCAGTCTTTATTCATTGTCATTTTTATATACGAGAAAAAATATTCGTATTGTAAGTGTTGTCTTACATTCATAATCAATCAAGCATAAACATCATCATCCAATCAATCATAAACATCATCATCCAGCAAGCATACTATCACACCGCAAGCAATCCAGTAAGTCGAGTGAAAAATCTCATGAGACCGAACATGGCCGCTTCGAGACGGATATGATTCAAACAGTTTACTCAAGTCGAAGAAGAATTCACATCAACTCAGGTCCTTCGAGATCAATCAATTCAAACAAGACATCCCAATTACATATCAGCAAACTAGTCAAGTTAGGACTTGGTTCCCAAAAAACCATTCCACTTTCCTGTACCAGTTCCGTTGAAATTTGAAAACCAGACAAGACAACCACTTAGCCATTCAGTGAAAGGTAACTGGGGATACATCCAAGAGTAAGTCTCGCTTTCCTCAACCAATTATCCTTCTTTGTTCTCAACTTATTTATCGCTGTGGGTTCTCATCGGTCGAAATGACCGGAGAACAAATCAAAACTTTGCATTACAAACGAGGTGGTATCAAAGCACATATTACACGTCTCCCAAAATTCTTACAAAACACAACAGATGATTCTCTATTAGAAGAATTATGTACACGTTTAGAAAAAATGGATCATTCATGGAATGAGCTACAAAATATTCAAACGGAATTAGAATTGACAGACAAAAACACCACAGTTGAAGATCAACTTACTGAAAGAGAAGAACTTGAAAACTCTTTTTTCAAAGCTGTTGGTCACGCAAAGCGGTTGGTAAAACAATTTACAAAACCTCCAATCATTGTAAACACCCCTCCGAATCCTCAAAATATTCTGAATAATTCAGTTATACAAAACACGAATTCAAAATTGCCAAAATTGAATTTACCTGAATTTCATGGGTCATACGAAAAATGGCTTCAATTTGCTGATACCTACAAACCCATGATCCACAATTGCCAATCTATAAATAAAATTCAAAAATTTTGGTATCTGAAATCTTGCATCAAAGGTGAAGCCGCAAATGTCTTGACAGCTTTGGAAGTATCTAAAGCAAATTACTATAAAGCGTGGGATCTCCTTTGCGAACGGTATCAAAATAAGAGGGTCATAATTCAATCGCATTTAAACGCAATATCTGATCTGCAGAGTGTGCAGAAAGAGTCGCACATTTTGCTCAGAAATATAATTGATACTGTAAATCAACATTTGAGAAGTCTTGAATCTTTACAATTACCTTTAGACAAATGGGACACTCTCATCATCCACATAGTTTCATCCAAATTAGATGCGACTACAAAACGTGAGTGGGAGGAACATGCATTGAATCTTAAATCAGATCTACCTACATTTGAAGAATTCACTTCATTTCTAAATAAATAGTGCCAACTATTAGAGGGTTTACATTCGAACAAGCAAGTTTGTCATTCAACGCCAAAACATTTAGTTAAAGGAACATCTCACAATTCAAGTATTGTGCATGTTGCTACCACAGATCCAGCGTGCATTCTTTGCCAAAAGGATCATTTTATATTTACATGTGAAAATTTTCTGAAACTTAGTATACCACAACGTATTAACGAAGTCAGGAAACTGAAGGCATGTAAAAACTGTCTACGAAATTGACACTCATCAAAGGATTGTAAAAATCCACATTCTTGTAAGAAATGTTCTCTTCGTCACAATACTCTTTTGCATTTAGAAAGAGAGCAATCTTCTACTGTCACAGCCTCGGCGCCTTTGCCAAGTATTGAAGATCCCCCACAATCTGTTTCTAACATTTCACAATCAACGTCTACTGCTTGCTCGCCAAAAAATGCACACTTTGAATCATACGTAATGCTTTCTACAACAAAATATGCATTAATGATAAATATGGTGAAACTCATAAATATCGAGCTATTCTAGACAACTGCTCACAGTCAAATTTCATCACTGAAAGGTTATTCGAAATTCTACAACTTCCTCTATCAAAGGTTACACATTCAGTTGAAGGTTTCGGTTCGAATATAACGTCCAACTCCACAAAACACATGCTACGATTAAATCAACAACAAATTCGTACGTTTTACGAGATACCCTTTTTGATATCTAAGAAAATCACAAGGGACTTACCTGCATTTTCATTTGATATAAGCTATCTCAAAATTCCACAAAATATTGTTTTGGCAGATGAAAAATTCAATGAACCTGGTCCAATCGACCTGCTCATTGGAGCTTCTATTTTTTGGGATTTGATTTGTGTCGGACGTATAAATTTACTCAATAATCATACAGTTTTACAAAAAACAAGGCTTGGTTGGATATTGTCCGGACCTTTGCCAATATCATATGCAAATACTTCAAGTTCAGTGTGTAATCTAACATTACAGAACGATGATATTCAAGATTTGTTAGAGCGCTTCTGGAAAATAGAAGAATGTCAAACACGAGTGAAATATTCTCCAGAAGAAGCATAATGCGAAGAACATTTTATTAAAACCACAGTTCGCAATGAATCCGGTAGATTCATTGTCAGTTTGCCTATTAAGGACAACATAAAACAACTTGGTGAGTCTTTTGACACAGCTCTCAAGAGGTTTTATGCGTTAGAGAAAAAACTATTAAAAAACCCTGATTTCGAACAACAATATGTCTCTTTTATGGACGAATATGAGGAACTCGGACATATGTCAAAATTGAATAGTAAAAATGATTCGTTTAGAAATTTAACATACTATTTACCTCATCACGGCGTACTGAAACTGGACAGTACTACCACAAAGCTCCGTGTCGTTTTTGATGGTTCGGCAAAAACTTCTAGTGGGATTTACTGAATGATGTTTTAAAGTGGGTCCTACCATTCAGAACGATTTGTTTACAATAGTGACCAGATTTCGAACCTATCAGTATGTGGTAACAGCCGATATAGAGAAAATGTATCGAATGGTGATCATACAACCCGATCAACGTGATTTGCAACGCATATTATGGCGCTCTGATTCATCTCAAGAACTAGGTCACTATCAATTGAACACAGCCACTTATGGTACTGCCAGTGCTTCATTTCTTTGTATTCGATCTTTATTTCAATTAGCTATAGAAAATGAATCAGAATTCCCTCAAGTTAGTGAAATTATCAGGTCCAGTTTCTATGTAGATGACTTGCTGACAGGTTTCAATTCTATTCAAAATGGAAAACAAGTTTTATCGAAACTCACTCATATTTTAAGCTCAGCCGGTTTCAATCTTAGAAAATTTGTCTCAAATAACTGTGAGCTTCAAGAAAACATTTCTGGAGTCCAATCTCAATCATCACAAACTTTTATTTCCGATGACAAAGTCACAAAAACTCTGGGTTTAACATGGAACTCAGTAGAAGATATTTTCAAGTATACTGTTAGTCATGATCAAGCATCAAATGTCACAAAGCGCACAATACTATCTGCATTGGCGCAAATTTTTGACCCTTTAGGTCTCATTGGTCCTTGTACTATCAAGGCCAAAATCATTATTCAAAAGCTTTGGGGACTAGGTCTTCATTGGGACGAAAGCCTTCCTGTCTCTTTGCATTATTCATGGCTCGAATTTTCGAGTCAAATACTTCATTTAAACTCAGTAAATATTCCTAGACATATTATTTGTTCCAATCCTATTTCCATTGAATTGCACTGTTTTGGAGATGCTTCAGAAAGGGCCTATGGAACTTGTTGCTATCTGCGATCAACTGATCAATTCAATAAAATTCATGTTCATTTAGTTTGCGCAAAGTCCCGAGTGGCGCCGCTCAAAGTAGTAACACTACCCAAGCTCGAACTCTGCGCAGCTCTACTATGTATTCAACTTACTCAAAAGGTACTTCGTGCTATTCCTAACAATATCGAATACATTCATTATTGGACTGACTCAACTATTGTATTAGCATGGATTAACACTGAGCCACATCAACTCAAGACGTTTGTGTCTAATCGAGTCACTGAAATACAGGAATTTTCAAATAAAAATCAATGGAGTCATGTTTCCTCTGAATCGAATCCAGCAGAAATCATATCACGAGGTCTCAATCCAAGGGAATTGATAGAATGCAAAATGTGGTGGACCGGTCCTGCTTGGATGTCCCAAGAGGTATATTTCTGGCCCAAAGCTTATATTTTGCCCAATTCAAAAATTCTTGAGCTCAAGAAAACCGATCTTAGTCTAATATCAGTGATAGAAACCCAAGATATCAACATCATTGATCGTTTTTCCTCATTCACAAGACTTCAAAGAGTCCTAGCTTATTGTCTGCGATTTGCAAACAACTCAAAAATCTCAAATCCTGAAGCTCGCCTTTCAGGTCAATTATCAAAAGCAGAAATTGACAATTCCGTTAATACAATTTGTAAATTAATTCAAGGAAACTCATTCCCAATAGAGTTGAAATCACTTAATAAATCAAAGAACATATCTCCAAATAGTAAAATTATGTCATTAAATCCATTCTTGGATAATAACGGTTTAATCAGAGTAGGTGGAAGACTGAAATATTCCAACATTTTATATAACCACAAACATCCGATTTTATTACCACATCAGGGTAATTTTACGAAATTGATAATTTTGCATGAACATTTAAGGCATCTTCATGCAGGTGCTCAAGCCACTCTGGCGGCTGTTCGATCAAATTTTGGCCAATCAACGGACGTAGTGCCGTTCGAGGAGTTTTACGCAAATGTGTAACTTGCTTCAGGTCTAAACCAATAGAAAGTCGATATCAAATGGGAGATATTCCACATTCACGTCTACAACCGCAACGCCCGTTTGCGACAACCGGCACAGACTTTGCTGGCCCATTTTACATCAAAGATGGTAAAACCAGGAGTAGAAAAATCGTCAAATGCTATTTATGTATTTTTATATGTTTTGTTACAAAGGCGGTTCATCTGACGATCTTTCTTCGGAATTATTTTCAAAATGCTTAACAAGATTTGTGGCAAGAAGGGGTGTTTGCACCGACATTTATAGTGCTAACGGTACCAATTTTGTTGGTGCTGAGCATGAATTGAAAGTTATTTTATCAAATCTTAAAGATAATAATCACTTCAATGAATTTCTTACTTTAAACAAAATAAACTGGCATTTTTCACCTCCACATGCTCCCAACTTTGGAGGTCTCTGGGAAGCGTGTGTTAAATCCGCAAAATTTCATTTGAAAAGGATTGTTGGTAATTCCCATTTGACTTTTGAGGGCCTATACACAGTGATAACTCAGGTTGAGGCAGTCCTCAATTCCCGACCATTATCCCCACTGTCCAACGATCCCAATGATATTTCCCCTTTAACCCTGCACATTCCCTAATTGGCAGCCATTAACTACTCTACCTCAAGATGACGTCAGAGACATTGCAACCAACCACTTATCCCATTTCAAAAATATTCAGCGACAAATACAACATTTTTGGAAAAGATGGTCGTATGAATATCTGAACCATCTTCAAGAGAGAACAAAATGGCAACAACCTCACCCGAACCTCGAAATTGGAACATTGGTTCTTCTTAAGGACGACAATACAGCACCATTATGTTGGAAAATGGGCCGTATCACTGAAGTGTTTCCTGGTAAAGACAAAACAGTTGGGGTAGTGAACGTTAAAACAGCTAATGGAATTTTGAAAAGACCAGTGTCTAAAGTTTGCGCTTTACCAATAAACTCTTAAAAAAAACAGTTCTCATTTAAAGACATTCATATGTATTGTTTTTGAAAGCCGATCCTTTCAAGGGGGGCGGCCTGTACTGTATCCTACTGTATTATATCATTTGATTTCCAATCTGGCTCACTCGATTAGGTCAATAGACAGAAAGATGGAGAGAGAGCGAGGGGCGAATCACAAGAAAAGAAAAACAACGTCTGTCATCAACTTGTAATTAAAGTCAGTCAGTCTTTATTCATTGTCATTTTTATATACGAGAATGAATATTCGTATTGTAAGTGTTGTCTTACATTCATAATCAATCAAGCATAAACATCATCATCCAATCAATCATAAACATCATCATCCAGCAAGCATACTATCACACCGCAAGCAATCCAGTAAGTCGAGTGAAAAATCTCATGAGACCGAACACTTGTACTGAATGATGTCTCTTCCACATGGTTTCCTATCGGTCCTCGGGGGTTGATTCGCGAGTACTCGTTGTATCCCAGTCTCAGCATTTTTAGTTTTAGTCTGGCCTCGGGAAATGGTGGATTTTTGTAGACCGTTTCTTTCGTCCGTACAGAATTGACATTCGCAAAGCAGTGGATCGTGTTGATTTTCTGTTTCCGGAGTCAGTTTGTGGGTTAGTGCGGCCGCCCAGAAACTTCGGGTCTTTTCTGACAGGCAGTGAAGGCAATCGCACTGGGTGATCCCTCAGGATTTCAGTAAACTCATATACTCGGGCTGGTGGCAATTAAAATGCAATATGCTATAGGCGGTGTGTGTGCGCACGTGCTCCGAAGGAGGTTTCTGCTTCCAGGTGTTGACATCGTATATTAGATTATCGACAGAGGCCTTCAGGATATTTTGCTTAGTTTCGAAACTGCTGATTTCACTAACGGATTCCAGCAACATTTCCATTTCGTAACGTTTTTGGTAAGTTTCACTAACAATGGTTATTTCTAAGGTGGCACAATAATATGCAATCTAGGTCGACACACGTATTTATAGTAAATTTCCGTCCTTTTATTTTAATTCTAACACTGTGTTAATATTCATTGCCTTTTTTTGTCACTACGGAATCATCTTTGGGTGGCCTATATCTTGTTGCACTTTATTGTTAATGTCCTGTGTTACACGGGATCACATTTCTCAGATTCGTTATCTTGAAGTGGTGAATGATTATTTTTATCAGTTACTGGGGTGCTTGGGGTTACACTTTTTATGCTACTTTTCAACTAATCACGCTCTGGAGGATGGTAGGGTCCCTTTTTTTTCATTCTTTATTTCGTTGTTTCTTGGGTCCGAGGAAGGCCTTTGAACGGGTGTGAACTTATCGTTGCATAAATGGGTTCTTTCGGATTATTTTGTGGTATATCGATTGCAGCATGTGTGGGCTGAGATTCAATAATCGTGGGATATTCTCTGGAGGATTTTCTGTTGGAACTTGGCGTAGTAACTTATGATCTTTTACCAGTGGAGTCAACGTATCCCAAAAAGCCGCAACCACATGGTAAGTGCAGCCAGTGATTCTATGAATCGCTATCATATTTATGGCGGTTGGATTTCTACAGTCATAAGCTATCAATCCTTTTGTGCCTGTTATAGCATAATTAAAAAAATAGTCCCCCCCCATCATCGAAACTATTTTTAAATTCTTGTTCGTCATGGACGAGCAGGTGCCTTTCCTTCCCACTGTGGGCTGGGGTGCACACATCTGGCAAATGTTCATCGGCGGTTCCATTCACCCACTTGTTCCTTAATCGTCTGGGGTGTTATTTATTTTTTATTTTTCTGACCTGGTGAGAATTCGTCTTCTGCGGGATTAATGTTATCTTGAGACATCGGAGGGTGTTTCCCGTGATTTTTAAACGGGCTTGTTATGCACTGCTCAAACCGACCTGGGTTGTGACCGAAGTGCAGGTATGATATTTCAATATATCTCCACGGTTTTTAATTAAGAAGGCAATACATTATATTGTCCTTTGGGTTGTCACGGTTTATTCTTCTTTATTGATAACTTCCGCATTGGGGTCTCTGAATTTATTTCAGCATTCACTGATTGTTCGGTTGATCCTCGTATTTTCGCGGTATAATCAAATATTTTTAGTCGCACTAATGTAACGGTAGTTGTAATTTCCTCTAATTTTTCAAGTACTGGAGCAGTTAGAAATAATGTTTTGGCAAGAGAATTTTTGTTTGGTTTAGTTTCTTGTTAGACGGTACCTCATACATATTACATCTCCTAGAAATTCTTAGTTTTTACAAAATTACCTCCCGTACATTCCAAGTGCATTATTTCATTACTTAACTATGGTTTTATTGATGTTTACCGGTTTTTGAAAGGATCCATTGTTCCCTCAGGGACAATTCCTCGTGACCTCGTTCGGTACCCGTGAGTTATTTCGGGAACGCTTTCCTGATCGTCGTCAGATGTTTCACTGTGATGACTATCATCTGGATTTCTGGTATTTTCTATGGGAACTTCGTCTAAAGTATATTCTGGCGTTAGTTCCGGAATTTGTTCAGTTTCCACCACATTTTTGTCTCCTAAGTACTGATCTGGGGTTCCATTTAATTGTTGATATTTTTCCAACTCTTCGGGGGCGATACAATATATCATGTCCAAGGTTAATGGTTTTTCTTCGCATTCTTCATTGAGTTTTTCTCGCTTTCTTTTTGTGTATCTTCTTGAGAGAATTTTCGACTGGCTGCATTCATTTCCATATTCTTATAGGCGATTCGCGTGAATTATTTGGCATTTAGTCTTCTCTACCTGTTGTATTTCAAAGTTGGCGGGTGAGAGTAGCGGGGAAGCAATTTTTGAGCTAACTTTTTCCCAGCTTTGACATTGGGGGGTGTTTTCAAGTATACAAGCCATCCTATTGCAAACTCTTTTAATTTCGCTTTTCTATTGAATTTTCTATTTGTTTCTTCAGCAAAGGTATCTAAAGGGCATTCTCATGGGCGACTTGCAGTCTATGTGCCATTTCTGACGCATAATTCTCCAAGGTGTCGTACCGTATACAGGGTGCCCTTGAAGTAATGTGATATGGAAGGAGCATGTCCCTGTCAAACATTAAAAAAAACGGTCTTTCTTGGGTGGAAGAATGTATCTGATTTCGTATCGCTAAGAGGGCATAGGGTAATTGTTCATCCCGATCGGATTTTTGCTCGGTTACTAGATGCGATAGTGTGGTATTCAAATATCCATGGAAACGTTCCAATACGCCATTTGTTGCTGGATGATAGGCCGTTTCTCAATTTTCAACGTTCTGCATATTTCTAAGAATAAAGCAGCTAGAAATTGCGAACCTCTGTCACTCAGTAAATATCTTGGGGCTCCATAACGTAAAATGATATTTTCTACGAAAACTTTCGACAGTAATATTAGGTATCGTAATAGCTTCAGCATATCGAGTAAGGTGGTCAATGGTTGTGAATATATATTTATTTCTTTTTCTAGTGGTGTTTAAAGGGCCCACTATGTCGATGGCGACAATTTCAAAAAGTGTTTCAGAAATTGGCCTCTTCTGCATTTCCGTGGGTTTTTGATTCGTGGTTTTATGAATATTGCATGAATGACATTTTTGGACGTACCCATCAATATCTTTTCTCATGTAAGGCCAGTAAAATTTTCGTTTTATAGTAGTTAACGTCTTCTTTTGTCCTCCATGGCCGAAAAATATGTTATCTTGATACAAACTTGAATATAAAAAATTTCATCTTCTTCCGTCAATGTAGTTATTAATTCTGAAATCTGTGGGTCTGTTCTCTGGGATGACGTCCAGTTGCCCGATTGTGTCCATAATTGGTTCTATATTTTCACTGGATTCATTTAGTACACAGACTTGTCGGTCCTTGTATTCTTTTTGAAGCATTTCGTCATCATTTCCATTCATTTTCAACCTCGTTAGTAGTAACGTCAATGTATTCCTTGATTAGTTTTGCCAATTTAATTTGAGCTTCGTCTGTGGGATTCTCAAGGTGTAATCGTTGAAGAATTTTCTGTTCATCTTATATGTCTATTCTCCTGATCATTTTTTCGTTTTCCGAGGGTTTCCTTGTGCGATAATATGCTATCGTGGTATGAGTAAGTCTTGATCCAAAATGTTCATCATTTCAATGGGTATTTTTCCGTCATTTTTTCCTAACGATCTAGCGATCATAAGCCCCTTCATGGCGGTATTATCTTCTACTATAATATTTTCCGAATAATTTTCTTTTGTCTAACCATACATACCGTCATGGATCTAGGGGGCAAAATCAGGTCCTCTGGTAAATACAGTCCGGTCCCATAATTTCCTTCCGTCGAATTTTCACTTTCCGTATACATATCTTTTGTTCATCTCTGGAAGCTTTGGCGTCCCTATTTTTCATTCTCCCGATACGTTGTTCACCATCTGTTTGACTTGCTTTATTGTCAGAAACGTTCCTATCATTCGTTTAACTTTTTTTCTGCTGCACTTTCCTCCTCGTCAGGCTCTCTTCCTGCCTAGTGCTTTTATTTTCAGGACTAGAGGTTTCTTCATCCTCACTGTTGGGTCTTTGGGTTAATTTAGATTTTCCTTTCCACCTCACTGTTTCCTTAGGAGAGAAATTTTCGCCCCTAGACGAATATATTTCTACTTGTTGACTGTCATTCCCGAACTGCGTACTGTCGTTTACGATTATCGTTCTCAGATCATTGGTTTTTTCCATTGTTCTGGCGGAAAGAGGGTCATCCTTGAACGAACTGGGTCTTTCACTACGACTGTCGTTCAAACTTTCCGTACTGTCTCGCATCACTATCGTTTCTAGTGTACAGGGTGTTTCGGATTTTCCAATGCCCTCGATGGATTTCATAGTTTTCCCATTTCCTTCGTCCTTCGTCCATATTTATTCTTTCTGTCAGTAAATAATTTCCCTACTAAATCATCATTACCCGGTTGCTTGTTTAAACGCTTATTTCTGTTATTCTGTATTCTAAGCGACTTTTCATGTTTTTCGGTTGAAGTGGCTTTTGCTGAATATAGTGTCTCCTTAAATTCACTAATTTCTGCCTTTCCTGAATTTTCTATTCGATTGCTGTTTGAGTCGGCCTACCTCATTTCTTGGCATGAAAATCTAGATCCAAATACTTCGCAGTCTGATTTGGGCGGCGCCACCCTTATCGGACTTAGTTTTCTTCAGACATCGTTTTCATCCATGTATTCATCGTAGTCGTAATTTCCAGCAACTGATTTTCAATAACTTCTAATCGGTTTTCCGTCTCCTTTTCCGGATGATAAATACGTTTGGGTTCGTGATGGAGTTCAATAATTTCTTCCATCAAATACATCTTGTTTGCTCTCCAGTCTAACTTTACCTGATACTCCTGCAAAAAATCTAAACCCAAAATTATTTCAGTGCTCAAATGGTCTGTTTCAATAAGTATAAATTCGTGTTCAATTTGCTCCGTCTCATTCAATTTTATTGGTGAAATAACTGTACCTATATATGGGATACGATTGCCCTGGACGTCTTTGAGAGTATATTTTTCTTCGTAATTAACTGCCATATCGTGCGTAATACTAATTTGGGCCGACGATACTTCGGAACCAGTGTCTACCAGGGTTGTTGGAAAGATTCCATCAATTTCTAGAACTATAACATTTCTCTGGGCCTCACCTGTGGTATAGGTTAGTATCGTTTGCGTTGGCCTCCTATATAACGTATTTTGATTTAATGGCGGTTGTCTGCGGTTCCCAACGGAGGTGGATTGCGAACCGGGTTGCCATTTCAATGTCTTCTGTCAACATTTCTTGTTCCATTTCTATTTTGACAGTTGTAGGACATATGACCTGGTTGATTACAGTTATAGTATGTCCTGTTTTTCAATCTACAATCCCGAACGTCATGACCTCTACGACGACAATACTGGCATGTTTGTCCATTTGCCGTGATATTTCAAAAACTTCTTTCTCCTGGTTTAGTTAGATTCTCGATGAGCTCCTCTTTATTGGCTAGTTCGATAGCTTCTGTCAATGTATCCGGGCTAGCGGATAATATACGTTTCCGGAAGGGGTCGAACAATCCCTTAGCAAACTGCGTGATTATGTCTTGTTCGTGTCGTTGCAATAATATTCTGTCTACATCAGTAGTTCCGGTTAATACCAAAATCACTGCAGCACAAACCTTCAGAAGTGCCAAATACTGGCGGCAAGTTTCCGATCTACGCTGGCGACATTCTAACAGTTCCCTTTTGTCCTGCCCTGGTATCTTAGCTATGCCAAACTGTTCCTGCAATCCTTTTTTTAACACGTTCCATACCCTGCGGTTCTTAACTGATTGTCTGCATCTATTAGTTGATTGGCAATCCCCCTTAGTTTTAATCAAACTATGGATACTATTTGTAAGTCTGTCCAACCCGCTAGAGCAGCTGTATCCTCGATGATTCTAATGAAATCTTTGATTCTCGATTGCCCATTATAATATGGTACATTATCCAACGTAATGGCAATAGTAGGTTCGGGACTAGGAAGAATCTGTACTATAGGAGATGTTGTCGACAAAGGTCCCACTGGAGGCGTCATATTGAAAAACTTCCACTTTGGTTTATAAAATCACCTTTTCCCCTTGTTTTCTGAGATTGACTTCTGATATTTGTTCGGTATGAACGCTATATATATATATATATATATATATATATATATATATATATATATATATATATATATATATAGTGTTGAAGAAGGGTAGTCTCGTGACTGGACTAGTTGAAAATAACTATGAATTTAAAATAAACTTTGTAGAAAGGATATTCCTTGAGGGTACAGTAAAAATAATGGCTATGAGAAAGAAAAACTCTTTCTTATTGTCAAGCTTTCGAAAATGTTTATTTCATTATCAAGCAAGTAAGGTGAGGTTAAGTAGACAGCGAACTAATCACCATTTCGTGATTGAGGAACTTTTCAAAATCATATCACTATGAACCACTACTAGTATATATATATAAAATTAAACAATGGCACTCTGCATATTGTTTTAGATACTTAATTTAAACACTTTAAAATTTGACAAGCACAATAATTACCATATGGTTGAAGCATGACTGAAAAAGGAAAATGACTTTCCTTTTTCAGTCATGCTTCAACCATGTGGTAATTATTGTGCTTGTCAAATTTTAAAGTGTTTAAATTAAGTATCTAAAACAATATGTGCGAGTGCCATTGTTTAATTTTTATATATATTACTAGTAGAGGTTCATAGTGATATGATTTTGAAAAGTTCCTCAATCACGAAATTGTGATTAGTTCGCTGTCTTACTTAACCTCACCTTACTTGTCTTGATAATGAAAATAAACATTTTCGAAAGCTTGACTAGATAAGAAAGAGTTTTTCTTTTCTCATAGGCCATTATTTTGACTGCAACCTCAAGGAATATCCTTTCTACAAAGTTTATTTCAAATTCATAGTTATTTTATATATATATAATATATATATATATATATATATATGTATATATACATATATATATACAGTGTGACTCATTTAAAATGGAACCACCCCTGTAAAATACGCATTTTTCAAAAAAAAAATTTTTTGAAAATTAAGTATCAAAAACTGTATGTAACACAAATTTTCATAACTTTAGTTTCATTTCCAAGGCACTCTATGGTTTTTTTTCTTCGTTAAAAACGGCAAAAGTTTATTAGGCAATTTTTGTTTCGAAATTTGACCACAGTCGTAGTCGTTATAAATGAAAACCATGAAAATTTCATAAAAAAATATTGGTTAACAACGAAGAACTTTAACTTTGGAAACAAAGTATTTGATATTAATTTTCATTTAGATTATAGACATATTTAAAATCTGGCAACACTGCCGATACAAAGTAGAACACCAGTGAATTTGTACAGCAAAAATCCGAAGTCAATAGCTCATTCCGTTCTACAGTTATAACTCCTGAAAGTATGGTAATGTGAGCGATTTCTGGTGGAAGCGATTTTGTAATAAAAATCTAACTACGCCACTGGATTTGTGAATTATATTCCCTCAAAATATTTTATTCAAGTTAAGGTTATGTGTATTCGGAAATAAGAGAAAATTAAAAATTCATTTTCAAGTTATGCAGTTTTCAATAGCCGATAAAAACGAAATGAACCGAATCAAGTTTTAAAGTATCAAAATTATTTATTCAATAATAAAACAGAAAGCAGGACAAAAAAATTTTCCTTTTTTATTCTGCAGAACTCAACTGAAACAAGCTTCTAGAGTAGGTATCAATAATTTGAGGAAAGCTGAACTAATACATTGGGCATAGGTATTGTACTAAATCAATAGTAGGCTGTGATTTAGTACACCACAAATCGCTCACATTACCATACTTTCAGTATTGTGCTCTACTTTGTATCGGCAGTGTTGCCAGATTTCAAGTATGTCTGCAATCTAAATAAAAAATATAATCAAATACTTTGTTTCCAAAATTAAGGTTGTTGTAACTTCGTTGTTAACCAATATTTTTTTATGAAATTTTGATGGTTTTAATTTATAAGACTACGGATCCGGTGGTGTAGTTAAATGTGGAAAAAAAAATAGCCTAATAAACTTTTGCCGTTTTTGGCGAAGAAAAAAAAACCATAGAGTGCCTTGGAAATGAAACTGAAGTTATGAAAATTTGTGTCAAGATACAGTTTTTGATGCTTAATATTAGAAAAAAATATTTTTGAGATTGACTGAAAAATGCGGATTCTACAGGGGTGGTTCCATTTTAAATGGGTCACACTATATATATATATATATATATGCGTTAATATACCTCTAAATTAATACCCAGGCCCGGCTGACACCAAATGTTACGCCACTGGGGACAGTTGGGGAAGCAAATACCCCACACCTTACCAACCAAATGTTACGCCACTGGTCTATCATGTAATTATATAATAAGATGGTTAAACCCCTCAATAATGGCCCGTGGTAAGCTATAGTACTAAAAAAGGTGTATTAGAATCATTTTACCACTCTGATTACTACCGCTACGCCACTGGCTGGTTATCGGAAGAAATATTCAACACTATAAAACCAATAACGCTAAGGAAATCTCAAATATAGTATCACTATACTTTATTAATCCTTCCTTGTGAAGTTACTCGTCAAAGTACTTACTTTGACGTATGGAAGCATCAATTACTTGGGAATAATTGAACCGAGATCATTTCTCGAGAGCGGTTTCAAGAAATATCCCTTTCTCTCTCTACTTGGGAGTGTGGGGAGTTTATCTAGACGTTCTACCAATAATGCACTCGAAATCATAAGAAATATATTTATACAGGGTGTCCCTGGACTTTCTCTTTTCCTCCCGGGAATGTTTAGATGGGGTCAAAATATCACCAGTACTTCATATAACTTTTGTACCTAAAAGCCTTCGTTACCAAGTTACGGACCCTCAAAGTTACAAAATGAAAAATGTTTTTCTTTGATAACTTTCAAAGTGAATATTCAAAATTATATAAATTTTGGTGATCGACTTAACAAATGAAATACTCCGATGAGCTTTCATGCAGGAGTCAGTTATTTTGCTACAGAGTCAGGAACAGACTACCCTCGATGGTCCACAACCCAAAACTTTGAAATGACTGGGATTTGTCAATATGTTTTAACAAAACGAGGTTACCTGGACAATTTTCTGAATAAAAGTACTCGTGTGGAAAATCGATCGGAGCAACGATTTTTGATAAAAATACATTTTTGTTCGACGACATCCAACCTGAGATGTCTACCATTATTCGAAAAGATTAATTTGTAATGAAAATAGAAATGATAGGTACAATGTTCATAATGAATTTTTATCATGCTTACAAAACTCATGGTGTAAATAATCAATCGCAAGCCTCAAGAGCAAACAGAAATGCAAAATCCGCTACAAAAACTGCTCGATATGACCCCCGTCTCTCTCCATACATTTTCTAAGTCGGCGCAAACACCCTCTCTGCACTTGAAATAGCATGCCAGGGTCGTTTCGTATGGCTTCACAATGTAATGTAATTCTATTCAACAAGGCATCTCTGGTGTGAATAGGTGTAGCGTAAACGAGGCTTTTTAGATCCAAGGGATTTAGATCCGGAGACCGCGGTGGCCATGAATATGGCCCACCTCTACCAATCCATCTATTGGGGAATATCAACATTTTAGCTGTGAATACGAATTTGCAACATCCAAATGTTGAGTTAATAATAAAAAATACTGGGGATTTATATAACAGATTTCTTATATGAACATGAACTATGGAGATATATGTATGCCAAAATACCAAAATAACAGTCATTTCAAATCCTCTGACCCAAAACATGAGTTCAGAAAAAAAAAACAGATAACTTACTCCAGGCCCTCAACTGTCATCACTATATGCACTCGGTATTTTTATTCTACACGATAAAACTTTTATGGAATGCTCATCACTGTATTGCCCGAAATTACGTGTTTAAATTATTATCTCGCACTGAATATTAAAGAAGAACATCTCTTGTTATAATCTTATGCCGGATTATCTATTGTTTTGGCGAACCTCAGGACGGTTGTTTCGTTTTGATCAATTTAAATTGATTAAAATTTACTATTGCGAAACTGTACAACTGTGAATTTGGTTATTGTAATTTGCTTTTTTTGACTTATCACTGGACTTTTCTAGATCTTTAGAAAATATCATGACCGTCTAAAGAGTCATGTTATATAGACCTTACGCTATTGTACTATGAACTGAGTTGACATGTTACTTAAACGACTTCTGTTTACCGAATATCTTTTTCTTTGCCGCTGGTTCGCGCTTTTATAATCATCTCCCCTTCCATGGATTGCTTTGTTGGTTCGCGGAGTCACATTCCTAACATTAGTTATCTTCTACTTGTCTTAATAAATCACCTTCTTAGTAATTAATGGCTCGTAACGGTAGCCGACTAAATGTAAAAAATGAATGATTTATCATTTCGTGGTCGTATTGCATTTAATGAGCTGTCAAAAACTATAATTTATAGTTTATTTGTTAACTAATGAAATTTTTCAGATATGCGTAACTCGTAGGGTGAGAGTTGTTAATAGCTTCTTTGTAGAGAAGGGTGATTTTTCATATGCATTCCCTGGCTTGCAGGTGTATAGATATTTTCAACGAGTATTTGATTACAAAATTCATTTTCATTTCGAGTGAATCATGTTTTCCGGTCATGGAGTTCATATTCATTAACAACTTGTTTTTACTTATGTTTGCAAACTTTTGTGTACTTATGGGGTTATGAGAAGCCTTTCATGCTAGTTTGTCGTAGGCTGTTCAGTACACCAGTACAGTTTCACTTGTCATACTACATAGAGTACACATTTTTATTTATATAATTTTAAACAACGCTAATGTGGTTGTAGTAACTTTGAACTGCGTTTTATTACTCGATCTACGTTTTTTTTCCTTTTGTATCACTATGTTAGATGAATATGTTTAACATCATTGAAACCAACCTCAACAAAGTTTTTCCCTGATGATGGAAATAAACATTTCCGAAAGCTTGGATAAACATTAAAGAGTTTACTTTTTCATTGCTGCTTACCCCAATATCCCCAGTTTTGTTTGTATATATATATATATATATATATATATATATATATACAGGGTGTAACTGAATAAGTGTAAAACATTTAAGGAGGTGATTCCTCATCGAAAAAAAGATAGGATCTTTCATATAAAGAAACTTCATTGGAGCATCCCTTGTTAAGATACAGCCCCTTAAAGGGGGTACATAAAATTTGTATAACAATTTTTTTCACAAGCACTGAAAAAGTTACAATATTGAAATTAACCTGACGTTTTGTACTACCAAAAGACACTTAGCCAGTAATTTATTTGGTTTACCCCATGGTTGTAAGGGTGAAAAACGCAACCCTAAAATTTATTTCCAATGTAACTTTTTGTCTTATTATTTGTTTACCATTTATTTATTTATTTCCGATAGCCTGTTTCATTCTAAACAAAAAATGTCTCTTGGGTTTTTTGCCCAAAATAAACCAGTAAGCAGCAAAACATTATTTTACGAACAACTACAGAGATACATCGTCATAAATGCGAACTGGA
Source organism: Gonioctena quinquepunctata (assembly GCA_018342105.1). Taxonomy (NCBI): domain Eukaryota; kingdom Metazoa; phylum Arthropoda; class Insecta; order Coleoptera; family Chrysomelidae; genus Gonioctena; species Gonioctena quinquepunctata. Next base: position 20,227 of record JAFIRS010006290.1, read on the forward strand.
TTTATTGTTATTTTGTAGTTAGTACCTGCATTAAACGATTAAAGGGTAATAAACAAAACTAAGTTATCAATAACAAAACACACAACATGTAGAAATCATAGTGAATGTTCAATATGTCTACCTTCAAACATTACGCATGCGTCTAGACGTCGGCGCATTGAGCCACGTATTCGCTCAAATATTCCTGGAGTCTCTCTGATTACCCTGCACGCATCGATGATGCGGTTTCTTAAGTCCTCTACATCGCGAACAGGAGTACGATATACCAAATGCTGTGAATGGCCCCAAATAGAGAAATCGAGAGGATTGAGATCCGGGGATCGAGCGGGCCATTTATGTGGTCCTCCTCGACCTATCCACTGATTTGCATATGTTTCAGTTAAATGCTGACGTGCTACTTGACTAAAATGGGCGGGAGCCATATCATGCATAAAAACATATCCCTTCTGACGCCCAAAGGAACTTCCTCCAGCAGTACTGGATGCACTTCTCTTAAAATTGAACGTATGCCTCACCATTTAATCGAGGAGGTAGAAAATGAGGCCCAATTAAATCATCCCCAATAACTCCGAGCCACACGTTAAGAGAAAACTGTTCTTGATGGCTAGTTTCGACAATAGCGTGAGGGTTTTCATCAGCCCATATGTGGTAATTATGAAAATTAATAATCTTGTCCCGAGAAAAACTACATTCGTCTGTGAATTCTATCGTCTTCAGAAAGTCACAATTTCTTCTAATCATTTCCAGCATCCAATTGCAAAATTCAAGACGGTTCGGAAAGTCTCGCGGTAACAGTGCCTGTACTCGTTGCAGATGGTAAGGGTATAAGAGTTGTTCCTTTAAAATTCGAAATACCGTCATATGATCAACATTTAGCTGGAAAGCAATCTTTCTAGTACTGGTAGTAGGTTGTTCTTCAATCAAATTAAGTACTGCTTCCTCAAGCTGTGGTGTTCGTATTTCTCGATGGCGACCACAATCCTGCGTTCTTTGTCGAATGAACCATATTCTCGTAATCGTTGATGAAGTCGAGCAAATATTCTATGTGAAGGATGCTGCCGTTGAGGATACATTTCAGCATATCTTCTAGAAGCTTCTAACCCATTCCCCTGCGACAGACCGTAAACGTAATGCATATCAGCCATTTCCTCATTTGTGTATGCCATTTTATTAACAAGTGAATTATTAAAGTAACAAATTAAGAACAGAACAACAACACACAATTAGTATTAATTCAATTTCGAAAATTCCCAAACTGACAGCGTCATACCAATTTAATTGTCACTATCGCTAATAGCGACCTACTAGATAGATTAGTTTCGTATTTTCGCATTTATGACGATGTATCTCTGTAGTTGTTCGTAAAATAATGTTTTGCTGCTTACTGGTTTATTTTGGGCAAAAAACCCAAGAGACATTTTTTGTTTAGAATGAAACAGGCTATCGGAAATAAATAAATAAATGGTAAACAAATAATAAGACAAAAAGTTACATTGGAAATAAATTTTAGGGGTTGCGTTTTTCACCCCTTACAACCATGGGGTAAACCAAATAAATTACTGGCTAAGTGTCTTTTTGGTAGTACAAAACGTCAGGTTAATTTCAATATTGTAACTTTTTCAGTGCTTGTGAAAAAAATTGTTATACAAATTTTATGTACCCCCTTTAAGGGCTGTATCTTAACAAGGGATGCTCCAATGAAGTTTCTTTATATAAAGATCCTATCTTTTTTTCATGAGGAATCACCTCCTTAAATGTTTTACACTTATTCAGTTACACCCTGTATATATATATATATATATATATATATATATATATATATATATATATATATATATATATATATATATATATATATATATATATATATATATATATATATATATATACAAAAATAGCGAATGCGAAAGAAGATCAATTATACAATGTTTCCTACCATTTTTTGTTCACTACTCTCAAACACATGAATAGAGATGTGTGAAATTTTGAAGAATAATCAGCTGAAACATTACTGAATGAGATGTGTAGATCAGTCTGTTGTTTCTCTCCACATTTTCCAATGAAAAAATTCGCTTATGCTAATGAGTCAGTTGGCATTGATTTTCACAACGTTTTCTTCATAACTCTCAAACGCGGGAACTCAGGTATGAGAAATTATCCCAGAATATGAGCAGAAATATCACTGAAGTCGGTTTGAATTAATCTCCACTTTTGTTCTCCATAACTCTCAAACTCACAAACTCAGGTATATGAAATTTTCTGAGAATGCAGGTAAAAATATCACTGAATACAAAAAAATTGCGAATGCGATAGTGAGCTTATCTGCATTGAATCCCTCAATGTTTTTTCTTTACTCTCAAACGCAGGAACTCTGGTATATGGAATATTCTCAGAATGTGAGAGAAATATTACTGAATGAGACTGGGTAGTTGATTTTTCCTCTCCTCATTTAGAAAACTATCGTTAATACAACATTAAGTCAGTTTGCATTAATTTCCACAATTTTTTCTTCGTAACTCCCAACTGCACAAATTTAGGTTTACGAAATTTTCTCAGAATGTGAGCAGAAATATTACTTAATGATGACACTGGGTAGTTCATTTCCCGGTACCTCTCCTTATTCTCCAATGAGAACATCACGAATGAAATAATAATATTTTCATTGAATTTCATAATTTTTTCTTCAACTGCAGGGTGTGTGACGTCAAGGAAAATCAGGGGCGATGGTGTACTGTCATTCGAGTTTTCAGTTGAAATCAAAATAGACGAAAATATAACTAGCGCGCGGCGTTCAGCAGTGACTCAACCCTTAAGAGTGATCCGACAGGAGCATGGAATAAAGTATTCAAGCATGAGTAGAACATTGAGCATTCTGAAATTATGTCGTGGAGTTTTCAAGCATGAGTAAGATCACCTACTATTGAAAGTTCCGAAAAAAACTTATCTCATATGTCCCAATATATCATAGTGGGGGGGTGTGGTCGTAATTAATAAACCATTGGAAAGTCTACCAACTACGCCACTGTCTGACACTTGTTTTTCCGTCGTGCAGATCGGTAACCAAGAGAAGGTCACAAAGTATACTGTCATGTGTACCCCCTTATATGACACCTGTAGCCGCTGGGGTTTTTAGTAATTGCCAAGTCCGGTCCGGTCCGCGGAATTGTGACTCGTAATTCTATCTATGGAAATTCCCTTAGAAGAAGACAACACCTAACGGTTATTTATTCCCTAACTGAAATTCAAAATATTTTCCTAGCCTTTATTTTATGAGTGGGCGAAGAGTCGTTTAAATACCAAAAACGACACACTACCGAATAAATACGTTCAAATTTACACTCCTCGGGTTTGAAAAGTGAGGTGTGACATTGAACGCATTATTTTTCGTTTTTACGAGACCTCACAGGTGCCCTGATCTGTCTATACTACTTTTGAAACAGAACAAGTCCAGGAGCGACTTGAAAGGAAAGGTTTCAAAAGTAAAGATGGATAGAGAGCGTAGAAAAACGTAGAAAATACCGACCCAACTCAGGAATTTTACATTTAACTCTCTATCCGCAAAGAAAAAATAGGAAGGGTAAACCTACGTACAGGAAGTTTTTGGGAAGGACACTTTGACCATGGAACTTTCTTGCAAAAGCCGGAAAACTCGGTTTGAGTGTCCTTCACTGACGAATTCGTGCGAGCTGCAAATTAGGCTCGAGCCCTCGTACCTAGGATAGACACCAGGTTCAACGAGAACCAATTAGGCCATCCTTGTGCTCTCACCCAAGAAAAGTTACCAAGGTACGTCCGTGGACTGCAATCTTATTTGTCCGCCTGCATTCCCAGATCTGAAACACTTAAAAAAACACAATGACTAATACCCTGAAAAAGAGGGCATGATTAGACACCAGAAAAATACTTATTGCAGGCGACTCCTGAAGTAACTTCTCAAATACTATCAAGAGAAGAGAATCGCCTACAATCCGTTCTAACCTAACTTAACCTAACCATTGTGGCGCCTCGTTTTTCGACCCCTCGAAATTGTAAACAGATGTTGAACACTCGTAACGGTGTCGCTGCAGATACCCAAAATGCATGATCTCACTGTTGCCAGACAAGGTAGTTTCTGAATGTACCGGGTGTACCATTACAAACATCCTAATGCCAAGAGCGTAATTTCGTAAGAATGGAGTTTATCATCAGAATGGGCGATTTTCGTGACACATATCGGAGAATAAAGTGTGGGACATTGAGCGTTCCCAAATCATGTTACGTGAAGTGAAGCATGAATAGGCGTTCCGAGGCAAATAATGTCAAATGATAGAATTAATTGAATGAATGAATTATGTCTCATAAAGCAGTTAAATATAACACATAACACAATAGCACAAGTAAGGCTCTGGGCGCTCCGAAACTATGAAGTGTTGGTAAGGCATTGAGTGTTCCGAAAAAATATGAACAACGTATAAACTTCACTCTATGGGTATTCGAGTTGACTTTCATATATACAAGGTACTTCGATTTGGATGATTCTCAATGAACTAATGTGAATCGATGTACTTAAAACATTTCCGCAGTTGAAACATTGAAATATTGGTTTGAGACCTAACGCAGCAAGTGAGGTGTCAAATTAAAAGCAGATAAATTGCGGTGTATATCACATAGAAAAACAGAACGATACTTCCCGCGACTGATTGGAGTCAAATAAAAGAAATACGGATTTCAATAGATTAGTATTGATGTTACGAACATGATTGAGCATTTTCATAAGCCAAAAGCGTACTACAAGTTAACTTAGTCATTTATCAATATAGAATGAAAGTAGAGCTCTAGAAAAAGAAAATTCAATGTACTTCTCGAAATTAAAACCTTCATCAGTTCAGGTCAACTGGTTGTCTGGATCGGGTAAACTGAATCATTTACGCAGCGATATTTCACCCAGATTTACAGTAGTGTTATTATTGAGCCATCTCCTGATGTCGTCATCCGATAAGAGCGCAGCAATACGCTGAATTTGAATACTTCTCGCAGTCTAAGCTACCATCAGATGGACCACGTAACTCCTTTTCTTCTATCGAAAGCACTCGACCAATACTTGGCCACAGAAATAGCTCTATGTGCATTCATAGATATAAAGGGTGCTTTCGATAACACCTCACATGACTCCATCATTAGATCACTATGGGAAAGGAATTTAAACACCTCACTGATCTGATGAATGACAGCGAAAAAAGGTTGCCTCCCTATCGCCTTCGTTGTAGTAGTTGATCGTGGAAAATCGAATTGTGAAGCTTCATGACTCTGAATCACTACTTAATATTACGCTAATAACCTGGTCGTTACTTTTATTAGAAACAAACATGACGGAATAATATCCAATCGCTTGCAGATAGCCCTGAATATAATAAGAAGGTGGTGCGCAAAGGAGGGACTTAATCTAAATCCTAGCAAAACAGTGTTGGTTCCATTCACAAAGAGGCGAAGGTACGAACTGAAAGCCCCAACCCAGAATGGAACTCAGCTAACTTTTTTCAAGGAAGTCAAATACCTGGGTGTTATAATCCACCAAAGACGAATAAAACGGGAAACAAGTCTTTCGACCGTGCTCTGTTTTATTAGAGTGAAAAATATATAGGGTAGATTGTTGTACCTTGGATCACAATTCACCTTTATATTTTTTTAAACGCAATTCTTTCAAATATAATTATTTTCTCACCTCATATCACCATTATTCCTCCACACTATGTATTCTTCAAGAATTTAAATATTTAACAGTTATAGGAAAAATAATTATAATTTATTGATATGTGGTAGAAGATCATAATGTACCATGGATCACGCCCTAGTGTTCCTTGGATCATCAAACAAAACAAGATACCTATTCGACGTTGAAAAGGGAAACATTCTCAACATTAATACCCCACAAGAGTTTATCTTGACGATGGAAGATAGTGACTAAAGTTTATCTTTTAGTCGCAGATGATTCCACATCTGATTTTATGAACATCCTGTTCATATTTTCAACAAATCAAGATATTCGACCTTCCCAAGCAAGGAATTTCCATCAACAAAAAATGTCAATAAATAAACAGCGATCCGGAAATAGAAATAAACCGATTATCGGAACAAGACAAAATACAAACTTGAACACTGTTCGCAAACTTGGATACCTTCATGTATACCGATGCGGCCCAGATGTCACTTGCGAAGAAATGCTGAAAATTCTAAGTGAAATCGCCTCTGCCATCGAATTTGCATGCGAAATACTGAAAAAAACCGACACCACCACATCTTTTAAGTTATTCATAATGTACCATGGATCACGCCCTAGTGTTCCTTGGAACATCAAACAAAACAAGATATTCGACGTTGAAAAGGGAAACATTCTCAACATGAATACCCCACAAGAGTTTATCTTGACGATGGAAGATAGTGACTAAAGGTTATCTTTCAGTCGCAGATGATTCCACATCTGATTTTATGAAAATCCTGTTCATATTTTCAACAAATCAAGATATTCGACCTTCCCAAGCAAGGAATTCCCATCAACAAAAAATGTCAATAAATAAACAGCGATCTGGAGATAGAAATTAACCGATTATCGGAGCAAGACAAAATACAAACTTGAACACTGTTCGCAAACTTGGATATCTTCATGTATACCGATGCGGCCCAGATGTCACTTGCGAAAAAATGCTGAAAATTCTTAGTGAAACCGCCTCTGACATCGAAATTGCATGCAAAATACTGAAAAAACCGACACCACCACATCTTTTAAGTTATATTTGCCTATTGACCGTTGCATGGACGCTTACAATCCAAACATATGGCCAGCTGGAGCAGCTGTCAGAAGATCCCCATCCCGAAGAACCATTCACATAATATTTTTTCAGATGCGGCGGAAACCCACACAGGAGAAAATTAACTGGCTATGATTCTCAAAATATAAGAACAAATCCTGGCAAATTTGAACATACAATGTCTCGCGAATAAGGTGGATGAATATGATAATTTTCCTATAGTGTGCATCTCAGAACATTTTTTATCCAATCAAACATTACCGTGTGTAAATTTATATTCTTACACTCTCGCAAGTTATTTTTGTAGAAACGTGAATAAACATGGTGGGGTAGCCATTTTTGTAAAAGAGGAAATATTCTCCAAAACTATCGATGTAATTCAGTTTTGTGATGAAATAAATGCCGTGTTCTGTGCTGTCCAAGTGAGTCATCTGAAAACTGTTATCGTTAAAGTTTATCGTTCTTGCTTAGGCGATGTCACAATTTTCATGACGAAATTTGAAGAACTTCTAAATTTTTTAACTGTCAAATTTAAAAAACTCATATTAGGTGACTTCAATATACACTTTGAAAGAAGTTCAACATTATTGAGTGATTTTATTCGTCTGATTTCATCATTTGAACTACACATCACTATTTCAGAGTTCACAAGACCCACTGGCTGCATTGATAATATATTAACTAATATAAACCCTAATACTTACAATACTCGAATTCTCGATCCAAATTTGTCAGATCACTCTGGCCAAGTCATCACGATCGAGAGGGACATCAATTCATATCCCAAAAACCATTAGAAAAAATATCATAACTGCACGGGGCATTGAAAAAATAAAACAGTCTCTGACACTGATTGGAATTCCATATTCGATAACCCAGCGGCTGATTCACCCTATATCGCTGCATATTTCGTAAATACTCTCCAGAATTCAATTCAGAAACATTTACCACTGAACAACATTTCAGCGAATAAAGCCCCATTGAATTTTTTCGATGACAATCTTCGAGAAATGAGAAAATCTCTCGCTGCCATAAACCATAAAACAAGTATACAACGTCTCAAAAAACGAAAACGACAATGAAGCTTACAGAACGTATAAAAAAAATACCGCTCTGCAATTACAAAAGCAAAAAAAGACGCATTCAACAAACCTAGAGACTCTTGGAGAATAATCTATTACCAACGGAATTCTAATCCTCCAAAAACAGAGTGCACTATAACTTGTGATAGATTTGTTGATTACTTTTCAACTGCGGCCGAACATATTATCAGAGACTTATCCGCTACCGACTGTGATCCTGAAGACTACTTGAGACACGTGCCGTGTCCAAATGTAACCTTTTTTCTTGAACCAGTGACCGTTATCGATGTAATGGATGCAATAAAGTCATTGAAAAACTCGAAGAGTGTCGATGTATACGATATCAACTCAAACCTTTTGAAAGAACTTATCGATATCGTCACTCAACCATCAACAAGTTTAGTAAATATATCCTTCAGTGCTGGTACTTTCCTAGATTGTCTGAAAATGTCCAAAGTTATTCCTATTTTTGAAAAAGGCAATTCCGATGACGTCATCAATTATCGACCGATATCTTTAGTCCCTGTTATTGGGAAAGTAATTGAAATCATATTGAAAAAACGTCTCACTAGCTTCTTTGAAAATTATTCTCTAATACATAAATTTCAGTTTGGGTTCACGAAAAATCTGGGAACACTCGATGCTATTTATACGGTAGTAAAAAACATCATCGACGGTTTTGAGGAAGGAATTTATACATCAATCATACTTGTAGATCTCAGTAAAGCGTTTGATTGTGTTTCTCATGATCTTTTAATAACGTGGAAGCGTGAAATAGATTTTCGTCGCCAAAAATGTATTGAAGACCTAGTGAATGCTATGCCTCTCTTGAAAACATTCTTCTTTGCCTCATTCATCTATATGAGTTCTTAATTAAGACTGGAATAGAATAGAACATTGAAAATAGCTATCTGAATAAAAATGAAAATTTTCAATTTCAGATTTTTTCTTTTGAGTTAGGTTCTTTTCAGAATAACTATCAGTTGTAGTTCAATGTCCAGCGTGGCTTTAGCCGGGAAAGTAGTTGTTTTCTGTTAGACATTCACAAAAAATAACTTAATTTTTATCATGCATTTTTCAATTCACAGAGAAATATTTCTGTTCAATATTCGATTGACAATGTTTCCCTTTTCAACATGAATACCCCACAAGAGGTTATCTTGAACGATGGAAGATAGTTACTAAAGTTTATCTTTGAGTCGCAGATGATTCCACATCTGATGTTATGAAGATCCTGTTCATATTTTCAAACAAATCAATCTATCATACCCCATGACAGGTTTTAATGTCAGAAAAACACAAATTTCAAAGTGTCTTTCCAAAAGGAATGTTTTTAACTTTTTTCCATCTTTGCAAAGTGATATTGTTTCTAGAAAATGTGTTTCCCATTTCTTCTGGTCTTCCTGATGATCGTGGAAGCGGAAATAGATTTTCGTCGACAAAAATGTATTGAAGACCTAGTGAATGCGATGCCTCTCTTGCGTCAATGTTACAAATGATTTCTGGTCAGTACTCTTTTGGAAAACATTCTTCTCTCCCTCATTCATCTATATGAGTTCCTAATTAAGACTGGAATAGAATAGAACATTGAAAATAACTATCTGAATAAAAATACAAATTTTCAATTTCAGATTCTTTCTTTTGAGTTAGGGTCCTTTCAGAATAATCTATCAGATGTAGTTCAATGTCCAGCGTGGCTTTGAACGGGGAAGTAGTTGTTTTCTGTTAGACATTCACAAAACATAACTTCATTTTTATCGTGGATTTTTCAATTTACAGAAAAATCTTTCTATTCAATATTAAATTGAGAATGTTTTCCTTTTCAACATGAATACCCCACAAGAGGTTATCTTGAACGATGGAAGATAGTGACTAAAGTTTATCTTTCAGTCGCAGATGATACCACATCTGATTTTATGAACATCCTGTCCATATTTTCAGACAAATCAATGTCCGTACCTTCTCTATACATATACCACTCACTACTACATATACATAAAAACGAAAATGTCTACCCACCTAATGTGGAGTATCATAACTATAATACCAGAAATGAAAATCTGCTAAGAGAACCAAGACATCGTCTAAATAAGACAGCCAGAAACTCAGTAGATATTAGGATATATAACGAATTACCTGAAGAAATTAAAAACCTAAATTATAATCAATATAAAGCGGAAGTCAAGAAAATATGCTCCCACCAGTGTTTCTACACAGTTGATTAATTTATGGCCTGTAATATATAATTTTTTTTCTTTATTCTTTTTTATATACTTATGACATATACTCACAAATTTATTTTTCCTAATACAATCCGCTAATTATTTACCTGCTTGTTTGGCAACTTCAATTAATATTTATAATGTTTTTATGCTTATGTGATATTTTGTCTTACTAAGTGCATTCTGTGTTTCACTATTTTATACATACAAATTATCCACACCTCATGACCTGCTACACATGTAACTTTTATATAACGTAGTCAATAAACATCTATCTATTTATCTTTCTATACCTAGGAGATAGATGATATGTAGTGAAAACAACATTTTCATACAAAAATTAAATTATATTGTTTCATTACAAGGAGAAATAATATTGTATTAAAGTATATAACCGAATTATATTTGTATACATGTGTACAATAGTTGCAACATAAAATTTTCAACTAAAAATTAATTCGCAAAAAAACTAGGTATGTAAATTTGGTTTTACCCTCAATATAAGTAAACTTTCAACAATAATAGTTTACGTTAACGCTAGAAAAGTCCACTTGGAACCACAACTGCCCATCAGTTCTAGCCGTTCCAAGGTACATGATAGTGCGTTTTTACAAACTCATCTTCCTCAATGTTCTAGGTTATATTCAAAACTGAAATATGGCATAACAAATTACGCACCAATGGGCAGAATGTGATTCAAAACACACACAATCGTCAACTTGTGAAAAAAAAAACAGTAGAACCAAAAATTGTTATTTTTTGAGCTAAAAATAAATATTTGAATTTTACTTGGAAACAATGGCACAAGGACCACCATTCTTCCGCTTGCTTACACTCTACAGAATAAACATTGTATTGGTACAGTTCTGCTACGTAGATAACAGCATTTGTTAAGAAACTGACGGGTGCTCCAAGGTACACTATGATCAAGGTACAACAGTCTTCACTATGAAACTTTCTAAATTTTTCCAACCAAAAAAATATCTATCGCAAAATGGAAGAATTCGAAATTAATTCGTACGCCCGATTAGATAACATAATAAAATTTCTCCTACTTATATTATCTCAACTCCTCTTGTAAAGTATAGTCACACTCCCTTTTTCCGATAACTGAAATGAATGTTTCTACATATGATATTTACATATTATAAGGGCACCAATTTTGATCAAGTGTTTTTATATTAGAATGTAAGGCACTGTTATTTTGGTCACCATTAGTCTGTCGGACTTAGCTACGTGCTTTCGGCTTAATATGCGAGATCTTCCTTGAATAACTTTTCTTTTCAACTAGTGAAATCATGCACTTTTCTGTAATGGCTGTTTCTTATGATACAATACTTCCCTTTCTAGTTTGATAACCCTTTTTCCCTGAACTGGGGACTTCTCTCTCCAATTAAACCACCCCTTATAAAACTTGGAGAAACCTTTGCTAGGCTACCCTTTCCAATCAATCTATGGAGTTTTTCTCCCATTTGTGCTTAGAATGACTTGTCCCTCAACCATCGCCATTGTATCAAATGAAACTCTTCGATAAAGTTAATACATATATTAAATTCAGAAATAAAATATGATATCAACAAGATACAAAATGATACCAAACGATACAAAATACCAAAATGTTTACCCAAAAATCAAATCAAAATCGATATTCATCCAAAAAATAAAGGTCAAGTGAAAGCCCGTATACCTCAGTCTTTTATAAAACATAACAAAGTTTATCATAGAAACCCAAGAAAACCTCTGTGTAACCTGATCGTTAAAAAAATATTCAATTATCCCAAACCCAAATTACAAATATTCTGTGCATGTGACTCACCCCTCGTAATTCTAATAAAATTATAAGCTCTGCACTAGGTTAATTCATGATTACTATAAGCTTCGCAGACTCACCCTGTAATAATGGTTTTCTTACATATTCGAATATCTTCCCCATCTTCCAGACTTTCCAAAGTTACTCCCTGGTGCGCTCGTGTAGTTTCTTGTTCGACCTATTGACACTCTAATATTTCAAACACACGCCCTCTAGCCCCGAAAATATACGTGAAATAAAATTTCGATACCTATTTCCGTTCGCCTCGCGCTCAACTCGTATCGATCCTCGTAGGCCATTATATCGAATATAAATTATTCGATGGCTAGCTTAGCTGCAACGCCACCAAGCCCTGCATAAAACGCGGTTAGCCCTTTTGGGAGTCAACCTAATGGACCCTGCTTCAACTCTCGCGATCAACTGCTTTCCCGTTCGATTTGATCGATCTCAATTCTTGATTCCGTCTTTCCCGCCAAGTAACAAAAGATAATATTCAATAGGCTGTTGGGGATCGACCCACGCACTCGGTCCGCGTCCCTTTGGCTTCGTGCAGTCGCAATATCCCTACGTCAGCAGTAAACCTGCTCGTGGGAGCGTCAATCGGGCTTTGTCCCAAGTTCCAGACAACATATTCCGGATAATCTTGATTACAAAGTTGCGAATATACTCGCTCGATATTTTTGATAAATATGCGAGTTCAAATTAACTGAGGTACAAGTTCTTTCCATATTTATTTTCATAGAAAACCTTTAAACAAATATTTATATCTTACCCTGAGACCAATCTAGAAAAATCAATAACACATACAGGGTGTTACACTAACTTGGAACAGTTTTATCAATAACATTCTTTCCAGGGCTACAGCGACAACCCGGACGTGCCGCAGACTAGGGACAAGTCGAAAATGATATACTGGTCATATCGAACAATTATCAAACCCATGGTCACCTATGCCTACTTAGTATGGTGGCACAAATCAAGCTGCGAAAAGTACCTCGATTAGCCTCTAGATTGATAGTCTCATGTTAATTTTTTTCGCAGAATTTATTGTTAGTTGTTGAAACATGGAAATTAAATATGAAATGTAGCGAATCTACGTGTGTTGTTAAATGAACATCAAGAACAATTCTTACCTATCGCGGACGTCGCCAAATTTGCCGGCTTCAGTCGATGTTCAGGCTCTTATCTCCGGCCACTGAATATAATATTATTTGCCAAATGTAATTACAAGAGTAAATTTTTTTATGTTGGTGAATATATACAGTGTGGAACACCCAAATGGAATTAATTCATTATTTCAATTGTTGTGCATATTTATGAAAAATCCCGAAATACGTCAATTTCAGATTTTGAAATGGCATGCTGCAATGACAAAATTTCATCCCTACTTTGAACCCCCTTCGAAAGACAGTTACAACCCCCAAATTTTAAATGGGGCATGTTATACGTCATTTCAAACGTTATACGTCATTTCAAAGTATTTTCATTCTCTATTCAAAAATGTTCTTTTTCTCGAATTTGTTTCAAAAATTAACCAGAAAAAATAAAATCATCAGTTCCGTTCCTGATGATGTAAAAAACAAAAAATAACATGAATGTCAACGTAGGAAGTGTTCAAAATGCTCACTTCGAACGTCTTGGCAACATCCTAATCTTAAATAAAACTGTCTTCTAATGTTATAGAACATCTGTGGTGTGAACGACCTAATCGCAAGCGTTATTCTTCTTCTTGAGTCAACTTAATCTGATGGTTTAGTTTTGTATACTTTCCACATATCCACATAAAAAGAAGTCCAATGGCGTAATATCAGGTGATCGTGCTGGACATTCAATCCATCCTCGCCTTCCTGTCCACCGATTTGGAAATATTCGGTGAAGGTACTGCCGGACATTGATTTGGTAATGTGGCGGTGCTCCATCTTGCTTAAACCATATAATATTGGCTGGAACCTTTGGGTTTGCTGGATCAGGATATACGTTTGCCAAAGTTGGCACAACGTTATTTTGAAGCATTGCTAAATAATTATGCCCATTCAAATTGCCATCAATGAAAAACGGACCGATGACATGGTTTCCAACTATCCCTGCCCAAACACGAACCTTTTGAGGGTATTGTGTATTTTCTTCCCTCATTCAGTGAGTGTTTTCCTTGGACCAGTAGCGGGAATTTTAACGTTAGCATGTACGTGAAGCGTAAAAGTACACTCATCAGAATACAAAACATGTTCCAATTGGATCACATTGTTATCTAACATTTCCATCATTTGTTCACAAAAATATTTCTATATTAATTACTTTGGAAGGTGCTTTTTTGATCTGCCTCACATGTCCAAGCTCGCAAAATTGTTTTTCTATTTTACTTATTGTCCCTTGGGATATAGGCGGCAAATCCGGAAATTTTTCGTGAAATAGGCGAGCAACTTCAATCTGTGTTCGGGTGTTGTCTCCGTAACCAATCATCTGCATAACTGTTATTTTGTGCATTTCTATTAAACGAACCAAGTTTCTGAATTGTAGTTGACCAAATTCAAACGACAAGTATAACACTGACAACTACTGTCATGCGGTTATAATCCCACAACAATTGAAACAAAACATTGCCATGCATGGTAACTTTTTCGATGGGCTACTAGACTGTCATTATAATAACGAATTTCCTGATGATAGATAATATGAGATCGAATCAAATCTATTAACATCTGTCTGATTTTTGATTTTTTTATATTTGGTAGTTTTTATAAAATAAATTTCAAAACATGAAATAATTAGGGCAGTACCTAAATGAGTGGTGATGCTAACAGTGATATTCCAAATTTGATACCACCCAATCTGATACCACCCAATCTGATATTGTAGGAGTTAATTCCAATCCACAAATGAAAAAAAGATTGGATATAAGTGTTAATTCAGGGTTGTCCCGGATTTTTCACGATGGAGGTTGTGCGTTCAATTCCTAAAATGTTTTTTTTATGAAATCAATTAGAGAGTAATGTTTGATTTTTATAATATTTTTCAATATTTGTATTTTCAATGACGGCATGAAAGTGTATGATAAAAACTGTTATGGCAAGATAACAGATTTCTAATGATATGATTAAAATAGTCGTAGAAAAACTAAGGTGTACAATATACTATTTCTTACTTATTAGTATTAGTTTTTAGCGTGTTGAAGCGAATTACGTCATTCAGGTAAAAAAATTTATTTCTGCAAAAAATTCGAAAAAAAGAACATTTTTGAATAGAGAATGAATAGATCTTTTAGATGATGTATCACATGCCCCTACTTCCCATTTGAAAATTTGGGGGTTGTAACTGTCATTCGAAGGGGGTTGAAAGTAGGGATGAAATTTAGTCATTGCAGGATGACATTTCAAAATCTGAAATTGACGTATTTTTTTATAAATGTGCTCAATATCTGAAATGACGAATTTATTTCATTTGGCTGTTCCACACTGTATAGAAGTGGGAGGAAATTTGGCATTGCAGACAAATTTTTCAATTCCAGAAAATAAACATCATCGAGCAGAAATCGATTCCTGCTTAAAGGTGTTCTTTGTCTAAACCGAAATACCAAAAATTTGTCTGAAATACCACAATTTTATATTTGGCAAAAATTCTTATACAGTGGTCAGAGATCAGCACCTGACCGTTGACTAAAGCCGTCAATCCACGGCGATGTTAGGAATAGGTTAAATTGGTCCTGATGGCATTGATAAGTTCTTGATATCCATTTCACCTTCGCAACGCACCCCAACAACTAACATCTCGAATCGCAGACGGAGCCTTGTGTGTCCGATACCTTAGGCGGTAGAGCGTATGACTAGGGATCTAAAAGACGCAGGTTCAAACCCTGCTCAAAGATGTTTTTTTCCCAAAATTTAAAAATTTGTCTGGATTGCCACAACTTTCCTTCTTTCATATTTTTCACAGGCTCAATTTTCATTCGTAAAAAACCTTATAGGTCGAGGTACGGCTCAAGAGCCATATCGGCCCTCCTATAATTTACAATATCTAGGTTTCATCTATACTATAGAGGACTATGAGCTAATTTACCTTTCGAATTTTTAACTATTGTTGTTGGAACATACCTACGGAACTACGTATCGCGAAATTCAAACTCGGCATCGAGTGCTGTGAAAGAAGTCAAGCATGAGAAGTAATCCAGCGTTCCATTGGCATACAGGGTTTCGCAATGATGTCAATTGTCATTATGTTTTTCGAGCAGAAATGCAGAGTGGAGAGTGCATTATAATCGAGTGATGAAAAACTTTTTACCAAAAAATTAAACTGACGAAATACGGAACTGAAAAGTAAAAAATAAAATACACCTTCTTAGTCTCAATAACTAATCTCCTAAACTAATGTAAGTAACTAATTTTGAGTCGGCACCAAACAAACAAGCAAATGAATTAGGTAAGGCGTAAAATGATGGCATCGAGTTGCGCGGTGACATTCTGATAATTTTTTTGAAGTAATTCAATGATCTTCGTTGATTGTTCGTTTGGCGCCGACTCAAAATTAGTTACTTACATTAGTTTAGGAGCTCAGTTATTGAGACTAAGAAGGTTTATTTCATTTTTTACTTTTCAGTTCCGTATTTTGTCGGTTTAATTTTTTGGTAAAAAGTTTTTATTTTTCAATTTTTTGTGGCTGGAATCTACTAATTACTACCTACATGTTTTGTGATTACTTCCAAAATACTTACTTACCCACCTCACTTCAACTATTACCAGTTAAATAATATAATTATCTACTTCTACTATTTGTTGTAATATAAATTATTTTTGTTGTTCTGGTTAGTTTATTTCATTACTTTGTATATCATTCCATCCTCTCATAGAATATAATGATTGTGACGGATGTGGAACAAAAATAATGACAGTAGCGATCTGTCATTATCAACTACATATGTGTGTGTCAATGTTCACAAGTGAAAAATCAATTATCCCCTATTTTTCTACCTTTAAGGGTGGGTAATTTCATTCGAAATCCAAATAGGAGGTATACCCTATCTATTAAAAAAAGAATCATCCAAATCGAAGAACCCAGTACTAAGTTATGCCTGATAGAATCGGTTAACGGACCAGAATTCAGAGGGTGAGTGATCAATATCCCCCATTTTGCTACCCTAAGGGGTGGATTTTCAAATTCAAATGGGACCAACTTCGAAGTACAACCCTATCCACTGAAAAAATAATTATCGGAATCGGACGTCTCAGTAAAAAGTTATGCGTGATCATACATAAAAATAAATAAAAAAAAAAATATACGCGTCGGCTAGAGAACCTCTTCCTTTTTGGTTTCGTCGGTTAAAAATACAGGATATCACGAAGGATGTGTTTTACCGCCGCGCCGGTTGAAAAAATCGAAATAGTTTCTAGATATTGAACCTGCAATAAAACCGCAACTTGCGGTTTCTAAAACTTCAATAGTATATTTGTTCTTCAAAAGCCTGCAGTTCGTTACCTTCGTAAAGTTGGACCCAGAGTATCTTGCAAGCCGCTGTTTTTTCAACAAGAAATCCTGACCCGTCCTTGGTTATTTATTTTCGAAACTGTGTGTTTAGTACATAAAACCAAAGCATCATATGAGGCAATCATTGGATTCACTCGCCGAAATGATAATTTAAGACTTCAAATTCAACAAATCTCTGATTTATAGTGCAGTCAATCTATATAATAATATCTTACCCACATCCAAAATAGTTATTTATGTACCAAGGACGAAGAACTGTCTATTATACTTTATAAAAGTAAGCACTCACCTGTTTGCTGACCCGGCTACGTCCCACTCTTCGAACTGCAGACTCGATCATACTTTTAATGAATTTAAACAAAATATATTCTGATTTGAAGTGTAACAACTCTCTATTTTAATTATACTACAAAATTAAATCAATCTCAAAGATGAATATTGAACGTACAGTTTGTGCAATTATTGATATTAATTCCTGCTGTCGAAGAAGATGCAAGAGACAAGTTTTGATTCTGAGTACTAGTTGATGCAACTTCAGATGCAGGTGCTCCAGCAGCACTATTTCCAAAACTTCTCTCTTGGAGTGCTTTACCTGCTAAAATTCTTTTTGATACGTTTATTTCATTGGAAATGGAATACTCAATTTATCCCTCGGTGACTGTTGACGATTTCCATCCTCCGTGCTGTTTTAATGACAGAATATCTGCGCCGGTATTGACCAAAAGTGTTGCAGATGTGCGCCGATAACAATGCCCGGTGTACTCTAGTTCGTTTGGCAATTTTTTGTATTTTGCGATCAAGATACCTTCGCAAATGTATTCACACCAATCACTTGCACAGTACAATTTCCTAATTTATAATTGACGAAAAATATATTATGATTACAATGCTTCGGTCTTAAGTTGGCGTATTGTCGAAATATTTCTAAAGGATTACTCCGTCGCAAAGTTTGTCTGTAACTGTAAAAACTCGCCTTCTACCATTTTTTGAGTCTGGAATGGTTATTACAAGCATGTCGCCTTGATCAACAATATCTTTGGTCGTTATTTTACGTAGTTCGTCTCTTCGACAAGCCCCAGCAATTCCAATAATTAAACAGAGCTATAATAATATAATGTAACGTAAATAAACTTAACTTGGTTTAACTAATTTATTTAACACTTAATCTACAACTTAATTTATATTACTACGCTACTGAATAGCTCGATCGTATGGGCTCGTTCAGACTGTGTACTCCCTCTTGAGGGCTGTCTATTTATCTCCGATACAGCATTCTCGATGTTTCGAATTCGGACGGTTGGCGACTAGCATATTCCAATTGTTTCCAATATTGACCGTTGTTTTTTCGCGGCAGAGCGACTGGATGGTTCTCGAATATCTCCGGGATGATCTCATCGCTGTCGATGGCAACACGTGAGGCGACAGGTCCGGCCTAGGTTCGTTACATTGCCCCTTCTAAAGACATTTCGTCCCGAAATTTCATCCTTGGAGTGTGACGATATCTGCATGACTCCCATATCTGCACCGTGAAGTTCGATGGAAGTAACACTCCACGGTCTTCATGATCGGTCGTGGAAGAGGGTTACAGCAAACCAAAATCTTGACGCCGCTGGATCTGAATATCGCCCAGCATACTTCTTATGACTCTCCAGTCCAACCCATCAATACCACAGGACAATTTTGAATTGCTAGATCCACCAGATTCTGGTCCACCATAGTATCTCTTAGTTTGGTGAGACTCTTCCAGACATCTTCATAGGACGGTTTATCTTGGGAATGCCTCTTGGTAACTAGGGTAGAGATGTTTCTCTGGCCTTTCTTCAACTGTAGCACCCCACCAACTTTGGGTTCGCTCCGCGTTTTGGGGTTGACCAAATTTCTTGGGGAACACACGGCGATGCCCCCACATTTGAAGATCTTCTGCCACATGCGCTAGTTAGTCAGCAGGCACCTCGGGGAAAAGGGCTCGTGACTCCTCCTTTGTAACCCCCAAAAGAACTTTCTGCCCGTTTGAATACGGACATAAACTTTCGAACGTCATATCATCCTCCGGTGGCTTGAGGGTGCGAACTTGGTCAGGTTTCCAGCGTAAGGCCAACCTGTTGAAAAGGACGACCCTTTGGGTTTCCCCGGGGGGGCTTATGGATTTGGTACAAGGTCGTTTATCCTTTTCACGATTTTATACGGGCCTTCCCAGAGTTCCGCAACTTTTGGGGTAGTCCACGACGACGTTTGGGGTTTTACAGCCAAACCAGATCATCAACCTTAAACCTTTCCCGCGTCGGCCTTAGTCATAGGTCTTTTTATTTTATCGTGGCACTCTGGGTGTTAACGACTGTTCTGGATGTCGTCCATTTCTGCCGAAGGTTGACGTAGTCCTTCCCGCATGTCTTTTGGGGGAT
>JAFIRS010006291.1:0-39998 GCA_018342105.1 Gonioctena quinquepunctata
AGTGTTTTTTTTTTCCCCAAGCCTTAATACCTTTCCTACGATCCATTATATTAAAATGAAACCCATAATAGATTAATGAATATACTTAAACTTTTTTTTATTTTTTGGGAAACAAAAAACTTTTTGGGAACAATTTTTTCGACCCAAAAAATTAAACCAATGTTTTGATATTTTTTAAATTTTTAACTTATTTTTTCCCCAAATTTTTCCTTTATATAAAAACAACACTTAACGGGGTCAAATATTCCCCAAAAGTTTTTCAAACCCAAAAAACCCCCAAAAAGGGTGCCGCTAATTTTTTTCATCGAAAAAAAAACAAAAAAAAAAAAAATTTAAAATTTTCAATTATGCAAAATGAAAAAGTGGGGTTTTTTTTTGGGGTTTAATTTAATTTTAAAAAAAAATTTTAAAACAAATTGCCAAACCCAAAACAGGACAACACCCAAAAAAAAAAAGGGGAATTTTTTGGGGGCATAATTTTTATTATTTTGGGAATTTTTAATTTAAAGGGAATTACTTAAAAAATTTTTTTTTTTTGGGAAAAGGAAACCCCAAAAATTTTGGGGGTTTTTTTTTCCCAAAATTTTCCGGGGAAGAAAAAAAAAAAAAAAAATTAAAAATTTTAAATTTTAAAAATTTTAATTTTTGACATTCTTATTTTGAGAATATATAAAAATACCAGGGAAAAAGGGACAACCTAGGGGTATCCCCAGAGGGGATGCCCCCAAAAACCCTCGGGGAAAAAAAAATTTTCCCCAAATAAACCTTTTTGTCCCCGGGGACATAAAAGGGGTACCTAAAAACCCCCCGTGTTTTTGGGGATGTTTAAAAAAGAGATGTTACATTTTGAAAAAAATTTTAAAAAAAAAAAATTTTGGGGAAAAGAAATTTGTGAATTCACCACGTTATCCCCCAAAACCCTTTTTATCAGAGTTTTTTTAAAATTTTGAAAATTTTTAAATTTTTTCCCAAACCCCAAAAGGGAAAATTTATTACAAACAGTTTAGGGGGGGTTTGTGTCCCCCTTATCTTTTTTTTCCCCTTTTTTTCCCGCCCCTTTTTTAAAAAGGTTTTACGACATTTCCAACCCCAAACCCAAAGATAATAAATCTAAAATTTTGGGGCGTGTTCCGAGTTTGAAATTAAGTTTTTAACCCTTTCTTTGGGGGAAAAAAAAATAAAAATTTCCCTTTTTGGGTATTTCGACAAAAATGTCAAAAGGGCCCCCAAAAAACCTTAAAAAAATTTTTTAAGGGGTTTTTTAAACCCTTTTTTTAAAAATTAAAAAAAAATCTTTTTAAATTTTTAAAAAAAGAGCCCCAAAAAATTTTAACCAGAATACCAAAAAAAAAATTGGGGGGTTTTTTTTTTTCCCCTCCCAAAAAAAAAACCCCAAAAAACTGTTATAAAGACCACCCACATGTTGGGGCTGCCTTTTTGTCACAGCCATGAACGGGGAAATTTTCCAAAAAAAGAAAGGGAAAAAAACAACAACCCCTAAAAGGGGAAAATATAAAAAAAAATCACAATAAAAAAAATCCAAAAGGAATGTTTTTTCTCCCTTTTTTCCCCCAAAAAAGGTTTTCAGAAAATAAATAAAAAAAATTTTCCCCCCAAACAAAAATTTTGTAAAAAAAGGGGGAAAAACCCCCGGAAAAAAAAATTTGGGCCCTTCTAAAACATATACATTTCCCATAAGGGAAATAAAATTTTTTTTTACTACAAAGTTTTCATTCTTTTAAGGACCCCCCCATAAAAAAAAATAATTTGTTTCCCCTTAAAATTTCCCTTTTTTAACCCAAAAACCCCCTTAAGGGTTTTAACACCCCCAGATTAATTTTTATTATTTGATTTTTTTTTAATTTTTTTTTAAACCCCTAAAAACCCCTCTAAACCAAATTTTTTGGATTTATTTTTTGGTTTCATAACAAAACCCTTTTCATAGTAAAATATGTTTTTCCCTTTTGTTTGAAAGCGGTTCATCATAAATCCCCAAAAACCCTTTTTATTTAACCGGGGTTTTTGGGAAAATTTTTAACCCCCCCCAATCCCCCTTTTGGAGTTGAAAAAAACCCCCCCAAGGGGGCCTTTTTATATTGGGATTGACTGTTGTGTTATTTTCACGATTTGCTTTTAAAAACAACAACAAATTTTTTTTTTTCCCCCCAAAAAAATGTCGAAATTTCGTTGCCCCCCCAAAATTTTATACGGTGCTTTTGGGTTTGGGGGTTAGCAGGAGAAGGTGAATTTGAAACCCCTCTTTTCACTTTTTTCCCCAAAAGAATTTTTAAATATATGGACCCAAATTTTACCCCGGGAAAAAAAATTTACAATATAAGGCAAAAATTTTAAAAATTTAAAAAAAAAAAACCAGGCTGGGGGAGCGGCAGTGGTTTTTTTATTTTTTTAAAAAGGGGAAATTTTTCCCCATTTTAAAAGGGTTAGTCCAACCCCCCCCAATTGCCAGTTGCCTATATATTCTTTTCCCCCGTACCCTTTGTGAAATTTTTTTTTTTTTTATCAACAAAAAATATAAATAATATGATAAGGATAACGTGTTTTGTAAAATAAAATTTTTTTCCCCCCACTTGTAATTTCTGTCAATGTTTTTAAATAGTGGTCTTTTTATACCCCTGGTCAAAAAAAGTTTTCATTGTAATAGGAATATAATTGATGGCAGTCATCGGGGGGGAATTTTTTGTTTTCCCACCCTTCAAAAGGAACCAAATAAAAATAATGAGATTTTGGGTTGTGAAAAATCAAAAGCCAAAAGGGGTGAAAAGAATAGCGGTTCCAATTTTAAAAATTTTTTTTAAAAGAGGAAGGGATCCCAAAATAACCCAAAAAAAAAAAGACCAAAGGGAAGGGGGAAATGATAACCCCTTTTAAGAAACTTTTTGATATTTTGGAAGGAAGTGCCAAAACCCTTTGAATGAAGTTTAGGAAAAGGAGGTTTAGTTTAAAAAAAAAATAATTTCAATCTAAAGTGAAAATACAATGCAATTTTCTAAATGCTAGTAGGATAGTGTTTTGGGGGTTCCCCAAAAAATTTAATTTTTTTTTGAAAATTAAAACCCCCCCAAAAGGGGTTTAAAAGGGGGGGGAAAATTTTTTATGGGGCTCCCCCTTAGTTTTTTTTCCCCGGAAAAAAAAGGGTTTTTTAGGTTTTTAAAAAAAAATGAAGAAATACGTGTTTTTGTTTTTTAAAATTCCCCCCTGGGGGGTGTGAAAGGGGGAAAAAGTTAGAATAAGGGGTTCCCATTTTTTTTGGGTTAGGGCCCAAAAAAAATTTGGGATTTGAGGTTTTTTTTCCCCCTAAAAAATTTTTTTTTTCTGGGGTTTTTTAAAATTAAAACCCCCCGAGTGAAATGGGGGGGAAGGGGGGGAAAAGGATGGGGGTTCCGAGTTTTAGGTTAGGTCGAAATTGGTTTTTGGGGGGCTTTTGTTACAAAAAGAAGAGATACGTTTTTTTTTTTTAAAAATTTAAAACCCCCCAAAGGGGGGGAAAGTTTAATAGGGGGTTTCCCTTGGGGGTTTTAGGGGTCAAAAAATTGGTATTTGAGGTTTTTGTTACAAAAAAAGAAATACGTGTTTTTTTTAAAAAGTTTTTAAGTTAGGGTCAAAAAATTTGTATTTGGGGGGCCATTGTAACAAAAAAAGGGAAACCCCCCGTTCGGAATTTAGAAATTCATATCCTAAAGGGCGTGAAAATTTGGGGGGGGCTTAAAAGGGGGTTTTCGAGTTACGATCATGCATTCTTTTTTTGGGGATTTATATATATATATATTTTTGAAAGAGAGTAATATGGGGGGGACTTTTAAAAAAAAAAAGGGAAATTAAAAATTTTGGACATACCCCTAGATATATATATATAAAATATATATATATATATATAAAAATTTTTTTTGTTTTCATGATTTAACAAGAAAGTATAAAGAAATATATAAAAAGAACTTTTCCCCCCCGGGAGATCACAAGCGCCCTTTTTTTGATTGGAAAGTTTTCCCCCAAAATAAAGGGGAAGATTTAGTTATTTCTTTTTTTTTAAAAAAAACTTTCAAAAATTTAAATTACCCTTTTTAAAAAAATTAAACAGGGGTTTTCCCCTCACAACCCTGGTTTTTTTATCAGAAAAAAAAATGAAACCCGATTTTTTTTTATTTTTTAACCCTTTTTTTGTTTTTTTTTTTAAAAAAAAGTCTAAATTTTTTCCCCCCTTTTAAAAAAAATTATCGAATTTTTTTTTTCATTGGGGGGGTAAAAAAAAAGGTTTCCAAACCAAAAAAATTTATTTATTTATGGGAAAAAAAATTAAAGGGTTTTTTGGGAAAGATTTTTTTCCATCTTCAGGCTCTCTAAAATATACATAAAAAAATGGGGGGCCCATAAAAAAAAGTTGAAACAAAGGTTATCTTTTTAAAATTTAATGATTACTTTTTAACTTCAATGTTGATGTATAGCTCGTCCAGTAAAAAAAACGACCATTTTGGGCCCTTTCCCCCTACCAAAAAAACCAATTTTTCTCGAAGATTCCCAAACCATTGTCTAACTGTTTATTTAAAATTCCATAGGCGTCCCAAAATTTTTTTGGTATAGGGGATACACAAACGTGGGAGAACTTTAAACCCTATAATTTTTTGAAGGGAAAAAACTTTTTTTTGGGGACAAATCTGCTAGAGGGCTTTTTGGGGGTAAAAAAATTTTTATTGCAAAGTTGAATAAATAACTGCACTACCAAATTTTTAATCAAAAAAACCCTTAAAAACCCTTTTAAACGCTGAAAAGACAAGACACTGGGAAGATTCCCCGAGCATGCGATATCAAATCGTGTCCACTTACCTTTCCAAAAGGTCGTTTCAATACGGGGCCGGTTTTTTAATTTTGGGATTTTTTTTATTTCTTCTTTTTTTTTTTACATGTTCCCCTTTTTTATCTTTTTTTTATTTTTTAGGGGAGCCCCCAAGAGGGGAAAATACTTTCCGAAATGCATTGTTTTTTTTTTTTCCTTTTGAAATTTTTTTACTGTAAGATTTAAATTTTTTTTTTAAAATTGGGGAAATCCACCTGGTATGGAATTTCTTTAAAATTTTTTTTTTTTTTATGTTCATCAGCATCTGAACAGTTTCCCCAGAATGGATGAAACAAACCAAAATTCCCTTTAAAATGAAGTGGGATATGCTTTGTTGAACTTTTTTTTTCATCCATTGGGGGATTTTTTCCCAATTGAAAAGGGAAAAGTACCAATATATGTTCTAAAATTTGTATTGATATTTTTTTATTTTGAAAAAAAATTCATGTTTTTTGATTACCTTTTTTTAAAAAATATTTTTTTTAACCCAACTAGATTTTAGTAGATATTCTTGATGTTGAAATTTATCATCAATGATTGAATGGGTTATTGCATGTACTAATAGATATTCCAAAATTACTGAATTAATAAATGTTTTAAAGAAATTTAAGATGTAGGTATTCTTTATATTTCAAGTCACCCTGGAAAAAAATTTTATTATTGCATGTAAAAAAAAATGTTCCAAAATTACTGTAAAATACTTTTTTTTTTAAAATTTTTTTAAAAATTTCAATATGTCTGTTTTTATTATAAATAAATAAATTATATTTTTTTACCTTTTTAGTGTTCCTTTTTTTTTACTGAGTCAAAATTTATTGTTCGAACCACTGAAAAAATTAATAAAATTTTGAATAAATAGACTTTAAACACCCCAGATTTGGGGAAATTTTTTGGGAAAAAAATTTTTTTTTTTTTTTTTTACACCAACCCCTTTTTAAGGGATTAATTCAAAGGAAAAAATGTTTACCATCCATTTTTTTTAAAAAACAAAAATTTTTTTGTAGCCACAGGGGTTTTAAAAAAAATTTTTTCCCTGTTTTAAAAAAAAAAAATTTATTACTGAAGATATGTTTAGGAAAAAAAAAAAGAATTTGTATCATCCCCGTAGGTACGTGGCATTTAGGGGAAAAAAATGTGACAAAAAATCCCCAAAAGGGGGTAATACTTCACATTCTAGTTATTTCCCCAAAATTTTTTAGTTTCCCCAACCCCCCAAGATTTTAAAGGGAAAAAAAATAAACAAAAAAGGGGGGAAAAAACTGGGAAAAAAAAAAAAAATATGCTATAAATTTGTATAAACCCTTTTTTTTGAATTTTTTAAAAAAAGGTCAAACCTCCCCATAAGGGGCCCCTTTATCGTCTTTAGTTTTTCAAGGTTGAAAAAAAAAGGGTTTTTTAAAAAATATTTCCCTTTTTGTTTTTTAAAAAAAAATTTTCATTTTTTATGAAGTTTTAGAGCATGAAATTCTTAAAAAAAAATTTTGCAATTAGTTTTTTAAAATTTAACCGTTTTTAGATAAGGGGGCCCCCGTCTTACATGTCAAAAACCAAAAACCGTGCCCCCCCAAAAATAGTCCCGGCTTATAAAGTTAATTATTCACTTATTTTTTAGTGCAGCAGCTCATCAACATATAAACGCCCCCACTACTGGGATCAAATTTGGGTTTGGGGGGAAAGATTTAGAACCCGGAAAAAGGGGGTTGGGGGGCCCCAAAAAAAAAAAAGGGGAACCCACAATTTTTTTTCTAAAAAAAAGGTTTTAAGGGAAAAATTTTTCAAAAAAAATTTTAGAGAATTTTTTGCTCTAAAATGAATGAAAACATTGGGAGCATGGGGGAAGGGGGAGATATTTAAAAACCCCCTTTTGGGGGAACATTTGGAAAATTTAAGCCCGGGGCACGAGATTTTTTTGAGAGGTTTAAAAAACCCCAAAAAAAAGGTTTATACCCATTATTTTTCTTTTTGGGGGTAAAACCCCCTTACGGACGGGATTAGATGGGGGTTTATTTTACGCCGAAAAAATTTAAAAGTTATCGACGACAAAGTCGTTAAAGAATTACATAGAAAAAAGCAAAAAAAAGAAAAAGTAGAAGAAAAAAAAAACAAAAAAAGAAAAGGGAAGCCCGATAAGAATTTGTAAAGTTGAATAAAAAATAATAAGATTGATAAAAGGGTTTTTGATTTTTAAAAAATTTTTTCCCTAAGAAGAGGGGGGGAAACTTTTGTGTTTGGGTTTTAAGATAGGTTGAAATTAAAAAATTTTGGATACGTTTTTTAAAAAAAGCAAAGTGAGGTGCTTAGAGGGGGGAAAGGTTTTTTGGGTTACCTGCAGAAAAATTTTCTTTATAAAAAAAAAAAAAACGTTTTTTTTTTATAAACAAAAATGCAACATTTTGTTCAAATAAACTGTTGCAAAATTATATTGTTAAACGTTTTTTGATGTGGGAAAACCCATATTAAAAAAAATTTTTGGGTTTCCCCCTTCCCCCTTAAAACCGGGGAAAAAGGATTTTTTTTTCCCCAACGATGGCCGATCATTATCGATAATAAAAAACCCCCAAACGAATTCAATGACGGGTTTTTTTTACCTAGAAAAAAAAGTGTATTAAGACACTTTTTTTCAAAATTTAAATGACTCCCAACCAAAGGGGGAAAAGGGGACTTTTATTTCCCGTAGTTTTCCCGGTAGTCCATTTTTAAACAACCCCCTTTTTGGGAAAAAGCCAGCCGGGTGCTCTTTTTTAAAAGTTCACAACCCCAAATTTTTTTTAAGAACTATTCCCCCAAAACAAAGGCTCTTTTCCCTGATTCCAAAAAAAATTATCCCATGCCTGGGGACCTATTCAAAAAAAAAATAATTGGGGGGTTTTAAAAAAAAATTTTTTAAATATCAATTTAAAAAGACCAAGAAAATTTAGGTGTTATTCCCCCGTTAGATTGAAATTCTTTTTTATCTAAAAACCTTTTTTTTTTTGGGGAAACCCTTTAAAAAAAATTTTTTTCCCCCTTTTAATGCCAATCACCTCCCTTTTTAACCATTGCAATATTGTTCCCCCTTTTCCCAAAAAAAAGGGAAATAATTCGAGGGCTTTTAGGGCCCCTTTTTTTTTTTAATGCCCACATGACAATGTCCGCGTTTTTTAAAATGCCTGTCCTTCCCCAAAAATTTTTATTTGAGAGCCCCCAAAAAAAATGAACAACTTGGGTTTTCCCCGGAGAAATTCATTTTTGATTCCCAAAAAAATTTTTAAAAACAGTAAATAAGATTGTAATTACCGTTTTAAAAAACCCAAAACCAAAAAAAAGGGAAAAAAGGGGGAAACCCCAAAAAAAAAAAAAAATCAAAAAACCCCAAAAGAAAAAGGTTAGGAAAATTGAATATTTCAACAAATGGGGGTTTTTTCCCCTCTTAAAACCAAAAATAGTCTCTATTAAACGTTTTTCGTCACAATATATTATCCCCCCTTCACCCAAAAAGTTCAAATGTTATTAAACGCACAAATAAAAAAACAAAAAAATTCCCCAAAATTACTGAAGCCTGTATAATGCCGCCATTTGTAAAAAACGGTGGTGCCCTCATCGGGCGTTTTTCCCCCAAAAATTTGGACCAGAAGTGCGAATTTTTTTTAAAGTTTGCTCTGTTGACTTTCCCAAAACAAAAAATTTTTTTTTAAAATTTTTAAAAAAACTCAAAACCTTTAATGAGCAACATCTTGAATGCCAATAATGTTTTGTTTTGGGGAAGGGGAAACCCCCAAAAAATCTGCTTGAATTTAAATAAACTATCTATAAAACGTTCATGAAACTAAGATGAATTGTTCTTTGGGGGGTTACGAGGGGGGGGGTTGAAATTTGGCATGGTGAGAACCCAAAACACCCCAAAACCCCCCCAAAACTAGAAATCTAAAAATTTTGGGGGGAAAAAAATTCAGCAAAATTTTGTTTTTTTTTTTAGCAAGGGGAATCATTCGGGGATTATGGAAATTTTTTTTTTTAAATTTGTGATTTCTGGTTCTGTAAAAAGATTGCAAAATACTAAAAACAGGTATTTCCCTCCCCAAAACCAGAAAAAACACCTATTCTGGAAATTAGCAAAAACCCTTATTACACAATGTTTTTCGTGCCTTTTTTTTCTGATCCCGGGGGGCAAAATTTCAAATACGCATGCCGGAAACTATTTTTTGATTGTTTCAGGCATAAAAAAATAGGACTGGTTCTTTTTCCCCTGAATCGAGGGATTTCGGCTTTTGGGGAAATGTCGGTTCCCAGATAGCACAAGTACCCCCCGAACGCCCTTTAAAACATTCCTTGGGATATTAAACGTCCTAAGGACGCTTTGTTCTTTAGGCGGACGTCCATACCCCATGGATACGATGTTACAAACCCCAGTTCCATAGGACGTTAGTTTAAAATTCCTTTGGTCTTAACAGGATTTTAGGGACCTTCATCGTAGTGGTTTAAAAAAGCAGATTGTTCATGCATTTTTGAGCCCCTCGTGTATTTTTGTTAAAACGTCCCGTTTATGATGTGAAGAGATATTCATATTCATAAACATATCATTGGTAGACAATAAAACTTAAAAAATTGGGACAGGGAAATAAAATAAAAATGGATCAAAATGTTCTGGTTAATCTGCAAATTTTTAAAAATATTACATTCATGGAAAATTATTATTTAATCCATCAATCTCAAAATCTTTTTTCAACAGCATGAACCGCTCAGTTGATCTTTTAAACAATTGAATCGAAGACCTGTTCTTTTTGTAATTTGGCGAAAATCCGCCCTCTCAGCGGAACAAACAACAGGCAGTTGGTAAAATGTATTAATTTTTTTTAATCTTTGCAGTGGAAGAAGGTTCATTAAGGAAAAGTGAACAAAAGAATTGAATATTTAACTTACCAATTAAATTTTTTTGACATTGTCAACAAGTTAAGGTTTTTTGCCCTTTTTTCCAACCAACCCACTAAACATGAAATAAAAAAATTTTTTCCCACAGAAAATTTTTTTGTGATATTGGCAAACTGATATTGCATTAATTTAAAAAAAAGAAGTTGCCCCCCTTTTCCACCTACATGATTATGTCACATCAAATAACATAACCAATAATTTTCATTAGATAATAAAAAAAATTTTGATTTTTTTTCCCCAATATGTCCATAAAATGGTTATTTTTTTTTTCGATTTTTTGTTTAACCATAAAAACAATATTCACATGTGTACGGGACTTAAATTGACATTATTTAAAGGTTTCCCTTAAATGTATTTTCGGGTAATCCCCATTCATTCATATATATTTCAAATAACCATAATACAATATATATAAATGTTGACAGAAACTCAAAATCTACAAATTGTAAAATGATATCCACATTCAAACAAATTGTCCAGAAAAAAAATAAATCTTTCCGTCACATTTACACTTTTTTTGAAATTGGGTTATTTAGTTCATTTTAACAAAATACGTGCCCCTTAAAGTTAGAGTTTACTTTTTTACACCCGTACCCTTCATGTTTGTTCACAAGTGTGATGAGCGTGTATTTGTTCATTTTTTTTCCCAATTCCATTTTTTTGTTGCTTTTGTGTGGGGATTTATTGTGCATTTCAAGTTTTGTGAATAAGCCTTTTTTTTAATTTGGCTTATCCTCATTGAGTTTTGGTCTGAATTCGCCATGATATAAATTGGGGAATATGAGAAGAATGGAATAAAAAAGTTGTTGTGGGGAAAAAAGATGGTGAGTTTTATATATTCTATAATACAATAAGTTTTATGTTTTACTTTCCATTTCAAGTCACACACGCTTGAATACGATTATTTGAATGTTTTTTCAAAAAAGGTAATGTTGAGTAAGATAAAAAAATATTCTCCTCGTTACCGAAAAGGGTTTATTAAAAAATTTTTCAATGCTTCCTCTGCTAAAAATTTTGACCAGTCAAAAAAATATAACCCCAAAATACTAGAATTCAATTAAAAAGAACCTGATTCATTTCAGTATGCTTTGTTAATTAAGAAAAAAAAGTTAGGAGATTATAGATTCCTACAAATTGGTTGGTAAGGGGGAAATTAATGTTGGTGGGCCCAAACCCAAATTTAAAAATTCAAGGACCCCTTTTTTAAATGTCATGTTCCCAAAGTTTTGAGTCAATATGATAGTAAAATTGACAAATTTTAAGGTAAGATTTTTATTTTTTATTCCTCCACCAATTTTGTTTTTTCATTTTGGAAAATTCCCCGCAAGGCTCTTGAACATGAAAAAAAAAATTGGAGCTACCTCTGAATCTGGGGGCCAGGGCAACGACCTGGAAAACGCAGAATAAAACAAAACAAAAAATTCCAGAATATAAAAGGGTTTTAATCCACCTTCTGTCTGTTCGAAGTTTTCAATCAGTGTCCTGTAAAAAGGATCTACTATTGTTTCATTTCAATTCACCTTTTCCGTTGAATTTAAATATATGTCCAAAGTTCATAAATATTTAACTGTTTTATTTTTTACAGTCATCCACTACATGAAAACATACATCCCAAAAAATTTGAGTTTCAGTGACTATATATTTATATATTTTCAGAATCTAAAAAGGGTATTCAATGCAACTACCGATGAGTTTGTATAAACTTTTTTTGGTGGATTATGAGATTCAAAACAGGGGGAAAAAGGGGGAGTAGTGAAAAAAGGTAAAAAAAAAGTAGTGACAGAGATTAAAAGGGGAAGGGGGGTAGTAAGAGGAAAATAGATCGATTCAGTGATAAATTTGTTTATTTCTTTTAAATATTGATATTTTTAATTTCCCCTATATTTTATGCAGATAAAGTTTTGATTAAATTTTTTTTTCCCAGAAATATTTGCCCCGTCTCATGGTATGCCTTTGTTTCTATGTTTATTGTCATTCACCTACAAAATTGACGATTTAAATTTCCCAAAATATATAAATATAAAAAAAATATACCATATTCTATACCACGAAACGAAAATTAAAAAAAAGGGTCGTTATAAAATGTTGTTCCATAAATGTTTTGAGAACATTAAAT
This sequence comes from Gonioctena quinquepunctata, assembly GCA_018342105.1. NCBI lineage: Eukaryota > Metazoa > Arthropoda > Insecta > Coleoptera > Chrysomelidae > Gonioctena > Gonioctena quinquepunctata. The sequence goes on from JAFIRS010006291.1 coordinate 11,874, forward strand.
GTATGTAAAAAAGTTCAAAAGTTACCAAAATATGATACATTTTGTAATAATTATCATTAACATTACATTGTAATATTTATAAGAGGCAAAAAGTACCATGGTAAACGTATCTTTATATCAAGATATCTCAGAATAACATCACAAAGTCACAATGTGATATAAAAATTTTAAAAATTTTTTTTATGTTTAGGGGGACTGTATTTCGGGGCCCGAGTTTGGGGTATATAAGGGTTAAAATTTAAGTTTGCCCCTCCATTTTTACATTTCATTGACCTGAAACCACAATTTGAAAATAAAATTAATCGTTTTTTGGCACGGAAAATAATGTTTTTGGGGTTGTGCTTCATTTTACATTTCCTGCAGGTATACCTATTATTATTTTCTACTCACCTACAAATACAAAGTAACTACTTCACATCTAAAAAAAACACATTAATCATCTCCACTATTTTAATTGAAACTTGCCCATAGATCTACAGATTCAAGCGTTTTATTATCTTCCTGCAATCTGAAATCCAGTGAAATCGGAAATGACGGTTCATGCAGATCCACTGAAAATGGAACTGGTATAATGTCCCTTGATTGGTCGGGGGCAACAGTGTTGAATGGGGCGTTTCATTGAAGCAAAAAGGCGCCTATTCAGATATTCGGCTTTCAAAAACAAGTGCAGTTTCAACTTTTTTTTATTTTATATTTTGTAATAATGGTTTATAATCAAAATTTTACAGATCATTTTTAAATTTTTCGACAGAAAAATATGTATTTTGAAGATATTTTATATATTTTATTATATTATATCTTATTCAAACAGATCGGTAAACATCAAACTTATAAATACTCAAACACAAATATTTTCCAACTTCTGGAACAATAATGACAGTCGTACCTCTAATGGACGTACCAGAAACGTACATTTTCGGACGCCCCGAGGAGGTCTATTTTTGGACGTCTTTAATATGTACTATTAATAGCTCGGGACATTCGGACCAAAAATGGGCATAAACTGGACGTCCCGAAGACGTCCTGTGCTATCTAGGTCGCCAACACTAGTTATTTGTTGGACTTGACATAACCAACAAATAAATGGAATTAATCACATCATTTTCGTTTTTGTTTTTAGTATGACATAAAAGAAGAAAAAATCTACACCAGATAAGGAAAAGTTGCAAATAATCCAGGTATACTAAATTACTGAATCATTTAAGGTAAATGTCAATTTTCCTTATGTTTGCCTCTGGGAAATTACTGCCTGGAAACAATCTTAAAAGGACGGTGTAATATGCCAGTCATTTTGGGTTTGCCCCAAAAGCCATGAAAATAGGCACGAAAAAAGCATAGTGTAATAAAATAAGGGTTTAAAGTTTACAATGATGATGGTTTTTGATAAATTACCCTACATTCATTCATTCTGCGGCCATTTAGAGGGGTCCAAAACTAAAAACTATTTCATTTAGCAAGAAGGCGATATCTGCACAAAAATATACTTAGTTCAGACATCCTCCGCTAATGGCGTAACTTCTCATTTGTGGAATGTAATTACAAACATTGTCTTAAAATGATACAAAGGTTTTTTTTTTCTTAATTTAATTTGTAAAGCTTAAAAAAAGATTATATTCGTCAAATTACCATGATGCATTCCAGTGAAGAAAAAACATTTTATTATGTACCAGATCTTAATTCTTACAGGAAAAGTCTAAAGAAATCAAAATGAAGGAATAGGTACATTCAAAAAGATAAACTGTTTCAAAAACATTTTTTATCGCCTTATGATCCCAAACTGGCGTATAGTGGTGAAATGTAATTTCACCTAGATCCAAAGGAGCATTATCGAAGTAATTAACAAGTGATCAAATTACCGATAATTTTCCCTGAAAAATTATTTCAAAACTGATGGTTTTTTTCTATTTTGGCGAAAGAGCCAGACCCGAAGGAGGAGGGCTTTAACAAAATATGAAAATAACAAATGCATTTTACTGTCTTGAACGGATAATTATCAGGTTTATTTTGTGAGGATAATGTAATTCGGTAGAATATTTCCGGTTAAAGTAAAAGGGATGTGCTAAGTTTGAAATTTTATTTAAATTTAACAGGTTTTCCCAAACGTGACATTTTAACGACTTTAAAATTCAATATTTATGTATGTGTAAAATGCACATTTTAATAATCGTTGTATAGATACGGACCTATAGGGAAATTTTCGATACCTACCGGCAATTATCGCTGAATATGTCCCTTCATGAATATGTCCCTTCATATGTGATAATGTCGTTGTAAATATTCGAAAATGTCCTGCTTCATATGGAATTTTCAATGTAGGATGAAAATATTCCAGGATAATGCTCCTCCACTCACGAAAGTTCTCGTATAGCTTAAAAAAATACGAAAACAAAAAAATCGTTTGCTATCTTATGGTCAAAATTGCAGCCATAGCGTATAGTGGAAAATATGTATTTCCAACTCAAAAATGCTATCCCACTCACCAATGTCGGAGCTTCTGAAGAAATTACGATAAACTGGCTTCGAAAATAAAATATAAAACATTGTCTATCTTATAATCGAAGGAGTATGCTGCAGCGAGGGCGTATGCTAGAAAATGTGTATTTCCACCTGGAAAATGCTCTTCTACTACAACTAAGTTGCAAAATCAGAGCTTTGTAAAAAAATACGATATAGATACGTACTGTTTTAAAAAATTAATATTTGACAGTTCGAAGTATATGTCAAGTCCGATTTTATAGCTCATCTCGGCTAAGTTTCTTTAGATTAGCACAGATAATCCAACAAGGTATAACGTATATTGCTACTTCTAATTTCCCCAAACTCTGAAATTTCATTACCAACCTAGGTGCAGTCTCGTAAGTTATGATGACTTTTTAGTCGTGAAGACTGGCTAGACGCGTGGTGTCCCACAATCACAAAATTGCACAAGTAACCCCTTCACCACTCTTATTCACACCTATATGCGCATTTCGATAACTGAGTTATCATCATCAGTAGGTTAACTACACTAAATAAATTGTAACATTATCTTACAATTTATTGCTGCTGTTGGGTTATTTTATTCTAATTACTGTTCCTCAAGTCGCTAATGGGATCTCGATGGTTCTATATGGGGATTAAGGAAAACAGAGTTGAAAACATAGGTCCATTATCCTCATTGAGTTGATTTTTATTGTGGTTCTTGTGGATAACTATACTCTCAGGCAGTCTAATTTTCAACTGTCGTTGACCGATTTGATCATTTTCAAATTATGATTGCTAATTTTGTGACAAGATATGGTCAGCCACACTTGACTTATTCTCCCTTCGGTAAGTAGCATGGGCCAAATGTTCGTGGAACCTTTTGGAAATTGAACGTTTTGTCTGACCATAATAGACTTTGTCACAATTTTGACAACTCATTTCATAAATTCCCGACGAAGCCACTGAAGCGAACTATGATCAGTGATGACAGTGAAGGGACGACCATCAAGATAGTACTTGAATTTTTCAATGCCAAATGTGATAGCCAGCAACTCCTTTTCAGTTGTTGTGTACTTTCTTTGGCATGAATTCAGAGTTTTGCTCGTATATGCAATAGGATATTTCATGCCATCGTCTTCCTGGAACAGAACTGAACCAACCCCTGTGTCAGAGGCATCACACATCAAAACGAAGGGCTTTGAAAAGTATGTGCTTGCCAGAACAGGAGAACTAGTGAGAGAGTCTTCAATTTCCTGAAAAGCCTTATCAGCTTCAAGAGTCCAAACAATTGGTTGACCTTTCTTTCTACCATGAAGGAGATCGGTTATTGGGCTACAGAGAGCAGATAAATTCTTGAGGGATCTACGATAATAGTTAACAAGACCAATGGAGACGTCTGATCTGGGTAGTGTTCAGGGTACAGGGTAATCAACTACAGCAGACACTTTTTCTGGGTCCGTTCTTAGGCCACGTTCATCAACTAAAAAGCCTAGGAACTGGAAGGGGCCACAGAAATGACACTTCTCAAAGTTTATGGTCAGGGTTTGTTCCCTAAGCCTGTAAAATACCGTTTTCAGTATTTCCAAATGCTTATCAAAAATCAAGTGTTACAATGATAATATCATCCAGATAGTAAAAAAGCAGTATGGTTCAAGAGCAGGTCCAATAACAAGATCCGTGGACGACATGGCTTGACTCGCTGAAACGGCATAACCACAAATTCGTAGAGATCTTTGCCATGCACGGGGAACAGTCTTTTCCCGAAAGGATTTTTCCAACTCTATCTGGAAAAATGCCTGTTCAGATCAATTGATGTGATGAATCGAGCATCACGGAGCTTAGTAATTATACAGTCAATCAGAGGTAGAGGATCAGCATCCTTATTAACTGTCAAATCATTAAGCTTTCTTCCATCAAAGCGAATGCGAAGAGTGTCATTTGACTTCTTGACCAACCACAAGGACTATACCATGGCGATTTGGAGGGTTGAATAATGCCTAGTTTCAGCATTTCATCCGCCTCCTTTTCTAAATGAGATTGCATAACCTGTGACAAGGGATATTGTCTCTGTTTACATGGCCTTGCATTTCCAGGCTCTATCGAATTCGAAATTAAATAAAAAATTCTATCAGCTGGTCCAATTTCTTTGAAAAGTTCAACAACCCTATCGAGTTCAAGTTTTTCTCCTGCATTCACATTGGAATATGTCCGGTTTGTCCTTCGGGTTTCCTAATAATGTTTGCAAATTATTTCTATTACTATAAACTGCTTGGAGATTTACATCCCGGTATATAGGTCTTGTTGAAACCTCTCGTGGGGTTTGGATGGAGAGGGATTCTTAAGAATCTTTTGCTGTCCGTCATTTTTGTTAGAGTCGCCGTTTCATTCACTAATCCTGTGAAACGCTTCTTTCTCAAGAGATAATCAATAATGTCTGGTGTACCATTAATTATTGCTATTTCCTTGATCTTCTTCATTTCATTTTGGAAACGATCGCACTCAATGGGAAGTTTAGGCTCTGTGTATAAGAAAATTAAAACTAGCCATTTTGTGCTGAATGTGGTGTTTTGAATCGGCTGGGATGAACCTGTTCGTGTGGGTGGGCTTTCTGTAGATGTTCATTTCCAAATTCTCTTCATTTCTGATGACCAGAGTGTCAAGGAAAGGTAATCGTCCTCAACTTCCATTTCTACCCTGAAGTTATTTCGTTCGAATACTGAATTCATGGATGTTAGGAAGACGTCTATGTTTTGATTTTTTGTGTCAAAAATACAAAACACCTCATCCACATAACTGAGCCAAATTTTTGGATAATATTGACTTTGAAGTTTCATTTTCGTTTCGAATTTACTTATAAAAAGTGTTGCCATGAAAGGTGATAGACAATTGCCCATGGCAGTGCCTTGCTTCTGTTGGTAGAATTTATCTTGGAATATGAAATAGTTTTGTTCTTTGCATAAGGATATCAATTTCAAAAATTCCTCAACTCTTTCAATTTCCAAAAAATTATGAACATTTGGCCCATGCCACTTACCGAAGGGAAAATAAGTCAAGGGTGGTGGTGAAATGATCAAATCGGTCAACGACACTAGAAAATTAGATTGCCTGGAGAGTTCAGTTATCCACAAAAACCATAATAAAAATTTACATAAGGAGGATAATGAGCCTATGTATTCACCATTGTTTTCCTTGATCCCCATAGAACCATCAAGATCCCATTAGCGACTTGAGGAACCGTAATTAAGATAAAATAACCCAATTAGAAACAGCAGGTATAAATTGTAAGATAATGTTACATTTTATTTAGTGTATAGTTAAGTGTGGTGAAGGGGTTACTTAAGCAATTTTGTAACTTTTTAGTGACTTAACCAAATATCTTTCGGTGAACCAACTATCACAGGCTATGGTGCTAGTGGTTAATTTACAAATATAACAACAATTGTCCTAACAATTCCAGTGGTAATTTTTTTTCTGCTGTGACCAACTTGTTACAAAAAATTTAGAACTGTTAACTTTACGTGTTTGTATGATATCGAACTTTCAAAAGATTCTGTAGTCAAATTTCGCATCTGATTTTCATGTCGTGTGATGAAATTGAAATAAACTCACCTTAATATAAAATTTGTACGAAACAGTCTTTTGATAACTTTCTTGTGGAAGGAAATCTTAGACCAGCTCTACGTAACGCAATTTTTATCGCATGCAATTCATTATAACACTTTCCAACCATTAGAAATTGTCATATTTGGTAGAATGGATTCAAAGGACTTGCGTACAAAAGAAATTGCTACATCTTTTCTAAGGATTGCGATGTGAAAAACAGCTCGGAATTTGGAAATGAATTCTAAAATCATATAACAAGAGCTCATTATCTCTAACTTTCTCTATCTTTTTCAAACTTTGAGAAATACAGATAAAGTTTGGATCAACCACTTTTCAATGTCAAATATAGTTTTTAATGGCATACCGCGAATTTTTCAAAGAGGGAAAACTAAAAAGCAGTTTTAATCAATAATCTTTATATACGTACACGTATCACAACTGATTGACACCCTAGTAGGAAAATGTCAAAATGGATTCTCTCAAGTTTATAAAATAACGACGTCAACTTAACAAGTGACACCATAGTAAACACTATTCATTCTTAGCCCATATTGCATATTGTAATCCTTACCATGTAGGATTAACCATCAGGTTTATCGATACAGGGTTAACGAACTTAACCTGGGGTTGATTCAAAATCTGCCAATCATCTGGCTCGGAACGCATAATTTTAAACTACAATGGTACATAGAATTATTATTATAAAATGTATACCGTTAGTCTTTCAAAAACATCTTTTGAAATCACTCTATAGTAGTCAAGCAGCGGCCCCCCTGCAAACTCTGGGTCTGGGGGAATCTTGGTTAAATTTTCTACTGTCCAGTGGAAAATTGGGCCTTATTGATCAAAATCAATAGTAACTGATGGTAACTCTGGATATTAGCATTTCAGCTTAAGTACTGTCTACTAATTGGCTGTCCAATGGAGAACAATTAATTATTCTCATTCAGTAGCCAACAGAAAACAAGTACACGATAGGATTGAGCTGTTATGTGAAACCAGTATAAAATAACAAACTATTGTTAAACTGAATCGTTCTCGATTGGGATGTGGTCCTAACTGTGTTCGACGTAAATATGATAGGGTTTTCCACATCGGTTTGGTTTCTAATTCAACTGACGATATCAGAAATTGAACCGATGTTAAAAACGCTGTCATTTTTACGTCAACTGTAGGACCAAACACGAACTCATATTCAAATTTACTACCAAAATATTGTTGACTTAATCAAAGACACAGCTAGAACACCTTATGTGTGGTGTTCGGTGACTGTGGATTTATTGCACACATTTTTTGTAATAATACCCATTTATAATATCAAATATACTCTAATTATTTCCGGAGTTTTTTCCGATATCACAAATATTTTGAAAATTATCACTAGTCGAAGGCGGGAGCATTTACCAAGTGGAAATACATATCTTCTATCATATACCATCGCTGGATATTTGATCATAAGACTCATTTTATTTTGGAGAAGAGTTTACCGTTTTTTTTTTAATTAATCCTTTATTTCGATTTCTAAATCACTTTTCCGTGTAAGAATTCATAATCTGATTCGTTTTGTAGTGTATTTCTTTTGCTGGAATGCATAAATCGTAATTTGACAGAAATAATCACATTTAAAATCAAATTACGACGTCCCTATATCTCCAGTCAAGCCCAGCAAAGGGTTAAACGCGCGTTAGAGTAACGCGCGTGTTTAGAAGTTACAGGGAATGTCCATAAATTGTTCGACATGTGAATAATTTATGGACATTTCGAGCTAACGCTGGAATGTTATAAACGCGTGTCCAAGTGCGTTAGCGCGCGCTGACAACATGCACGGGCCTGTCATAAGGTATTCACTTAAACATTTCAAGCTTGAATTCCGTTATGCATAGACGTATTTGATAAAAATGGAAGAAGTCTCGTTTGACACAGCTATTCATTGATGAAATAGAAAAACGGCCTGCAATAATGAAACATGACATCCCGAGGATATTCGAATAAAATTTCGAAGAGAAGAGCTTGGGAAGAACTGTCAATAATATTTTGTGAAGCTGATGTTAATGACGACGTTCTTAGTTTTGGATAAAGAGTTAAATATTGACTTTCATTGGGTCTACATAATAACATCGGATGAACCCAATAATTTCGTTTTCGATTACGACGACGTGTATTTCCTCTGTGCAAAATCCACAAACACACAGCTGGTTCTACGTCCATTTTCTTTCAACGACAGCATACTAGATACAACATTGCTGGTTCATAGCTCGACAAACCTAAGATGTCTAAAAACCCTGGTGAATGAACTGATTCGATATTGTTTAGATTTTTGAGGGGACACCACCTGTTACTTCAACAGAGCTTCTCTCTCTGTGGTAGATGGCGCCGTCCAAAAATGTTTGTCTATATTCTCGCTTAATGTCAGAACCTAACTTCTGACATCTGCAGCATCTTATATGAAATTATTTTCAGTGTTTTGTCGGTATCTATGCGTTTTCCATCTCTTTGATATGAAATCTCGGTTAGCTTATTCCTGAGGTTGTTCATCAAACAATCACTCGTTAATCAGTTCATTAGTGCGTGAGGAATTGTTTATTTTGAGGTAGTGTAGTGTGTAAGTATACTTTTTGTAGAATGGGCCACATTTGTATTTTGTGTGGACTGAAGCCGCAGATTTTTCGCGAATTTTCGCCTGTATTCAATACCAAAAGCAAGTACAAATCTTGACGAATTGACTAATAATGATAATTCCATAGTTCATTATATTGTATGCATTGAATTTTTTATTTTCTGCAATTTAATGACAATTTCATTTCCAATTCTCCGTCTGTCAAAATGAAGTTAACCTCAAATTTAAATCGTACAAAATACGAAAAACAACACGACAGTGCTTTCTTTGTACAATGTTCGGGGGCTTCGAATTCTAGCTTTGCTATTGGTGAAGTTTGACAGATGTCTCTTTTCAACCAATAGCAAAGCTAGAATTAGAACCCGCGCACAGTTCGCCTCAAAAAGAAATCTGAGGAAACAAATATACCCTGTTACTGAATTGAAACTAAATCAAAATTGGCGCCATCTGACACGCTAGTAATCTCTATTATCAAGTAGGCCAAGTGTCGCCAAGTCGATCCCAAACTTCTACAGGTATAAGTGCAAGCACCAGGGTTTTTATACATCTTAGACAAACCGTATACAAAACAACGGCCGTCGACGCTGGTTAAACGCTCTCCATGTGTACCCTACTCAAAAATGTAACCCGCTTCTAACGCTTACCATCTATACTGCCTTTACTCATTGAAGATTTTGTTTCATTCATTCAGTAGGTTTGAAACGTCTGCGTCAACTACAGGACTACTCCACGTTTTCTTTAGCATGGTAAGAATATCCATTTTGACTGAACTGCACACACTTTTTTTTATTCCACCACACTATTGTAACAATCATATCTCAGTATTCCTGTGTACGTAAACACTAGTATACTACACAGGAATACTGATAGGTACCCACTCAATATATTGAAGGGTATCTATCATAAAAATTAATTTAATACAACCGAATACATTTGCGAGCTCTATATATGTTATTAACCTTTGACCTAGAAATAAATTGGTGTACTCATCTGCCTCTGCGAAATTGTAGAGCAATCCGTAGAAATTTGTTGAATTTTTCCGAATCGAAACCTCCAACGTTACGCAACTGAATGAATCTCCAAACTTCCATGCGTCGTGACTCAGGCATTGTTGATCGCATCGTTCGGTTAAGCAGCATATGTTGTGTGGTCGCATTTACGCTATAAAATTGAATCGTATGTAAATTAATTTTATGGATTGATACATTTTGATGTGTATTCACATCGTAGGAGTATTCTGATGATTATCACATCACATGGTGCAGTGAATGAAAGTATTTATTTTATAATGTAGAGACATTTGACAAATTTTTAGAAACTATTCATTAATTAAAAAAACGGAATAACACGTCATCATAAATGTACCTTTTTGCTTAAGACTATACTTTTTTAATGTCTCAATTTTGACCCCCATTAAAAAAACATAAGATATCCTCTTTTGCCTTATCCCAGTTCAGTCGGTACGCCTATGGAGTATGACGCATCTCTATTCTCATGGCAGGATTCAGTAATGCCAACGTGCTATTTTGTGGGAAGATTATGATTAGGTGCTCAGAAGGTAAACAAAGAATGCAGAAAAATCGTCAAATAGTTGTTGTTTTTATTGAAATAAGTCCTTAAATTGATCTAACCTGCGATATCTAACTTATCTAACTCAGAACAGTGATGTGAAATGGTAAAACTTGCTTAAGTATGATAAAATACTTGGTGAATAAACGTTTCAATGTTATGAACAGTCTGTGAGCATAAAAAAGACCATTAAATGTTCAAATGAATGGACACAAGTGATCCAAATGACCGATATTAGTGTCTGGTCCTGATATGTTGCACTTTATTTAGTTCTGGTTTTTGAAATACCTGCTATTCTTCCTTTTTGGTATTCTCCTGACTGTTAGAAGTGTTCGTGTAGCTACACTGCAGAAGGCGCCCTTTTGTTCCTGGCAATGTCACGGACTGTACTTTTGTTATCTATATAAGCTGAGTGGTTTTTTCTTGTTTGTTTATTTTCCCATTCGTATCTGAATTCTTTGTATAATGTTTAAGGATCGTTTTGCTTGTTTTTCTCTTGTGTTTTATTATAATGTTTTCTTCCAAATTGGTACCTGGTTTCGTTTTCTTACATCATTTTTAACTCCAAGGCTTGTTACATTTCTCCTTGGCAACACACATTTTTTGTTTCTATTGTAACGAAGCTAGGCCGGACCTGTCGCCTCGCGCGTTGCCGTCGACAGCGATGAGGTCATCCCCGGAGATGTTCGAGAACAGTCCAGTCGCTCGGCCGTGGAGAGCAACGGTCGATATTGGAAACAATTGGAACATGCCGGTCGCCAACTACCCGAATTCGAAACATCGAGAATGCTGTATCGGAGATAAATAGGCAACCCTCAAGTGGAGTCGACAGTCTGAACGAGCCCATACGATCGAGCTATTCAGTGGCGTAGTAATATAAATTAAGTTGTAGATTAAGTGTTAAATAAATTAGTTAAACCAAGTTAAGTTTATTTACGTTACAATTGGTGTCGGAAGTGAGATTTTGAAAATAAACAAGTGATCGTGGAGTGGATAGTCAGAAAAATAAATTGATAGACCTTTCTGTACGCCCAAAATAGACAGTGGCCCGGTTTTCGCGAAGTGGACAATTGTGCGTGGGAATATAAACTGATACGCTGTTCGCGTGAAACAGAAAATAGACAGTGGCCCGGTTTTCGCGAAGTGGACAATTGGCGGGGGAATATAAACTGATACACTCTTCGCGTGAAACAGACAATAGACTGGTGGCCAAAGAATTCGCGAAGTGAATTTTTAACAAACTGATAACTTTTCGTGTAAAACAGACTGATACCTCGTCAAAGACAAAATGTGTTCAAGAAAAGTGCGCCTTGCGGATTTGAAGGTAGCGGAATTGAAACAGGAATTGGAGGAAAGGGAACTGGAAACAACAGGTAAAAAGCAAGTACTCCAGGAAAGACTTGCAGAAGGACTTATACAAGAAGGTGAGGATCCCGAAACATTTTTATTCGAAGTTCCCGGAGGTGATTTAAGTTTGGTAATGAATAAACTCGAAGAAACTACTAAGTCCGTGAAAGAAGAACTGCAACAAAATTCTAGAAATCTGGAAGAGAAACTTCAGGAAAATTCTATAAATCTGGAAGAGAAGCTTCAAGAAAATTCTAGAAAACTGGAAGAGAAGCTTCTAGAAAATTCAAGAAGCCTGGAAGAAAATGCTAGAAATCTGGAAGAGAAGCTTGAAGAAAATTCTAGAAATCTGGAAGAGAAGCTTCAAGAAAATTCTAGAAATCTGGAAGAGAAGCTTCTAGAAAATTCAAGAAGCCTGGAAGAGAAGTTCCTGGAAAACACAGAAGGCCTAAAAAAGAATTGTGTGGTGTGGCTAATTTTCTAGAAGAAAGAATGGGAACCGTTGAGACAGAGATAGATAAAATTAGGGAGCAAATGAACACGGAGGTAGATAAAATCAAAGATGGGGTCGAGGCAGAAATGGACAAAATAAAGGAAACGATCAGTAAGCTGGAAAAACAAATTAATAGTGCGTCCTCCACAGAGATGGTTAACGAAAATGCAATGCTGGACTTGAGTTTGAATGTGGATAAAGTTCAAGAGGGTATAAAAGATGTCAAGGTCATTACAGAAATAGGGAAGCTTTCCATGAAGCCGCCTCAGTTCGACGGAAAACTCCATGGGCAAATTACCGCCGGCAGTTTGAAGCAGCGGCCAAAGCAAACGGATGGAAGGCAGAGGAAAGAGCTGAGCACTGACACTTGCATTACGTGGAGAAGCGACAAATATTCTACAAACTCTCACCGCCCAAGAACAGGAGGACTATGATCAGCTGATTAAACATCTAGAATTACGATATGGCCACGCCCATTTGGAACACGTATACCACTCCCAACTGAAAAATCGCTGCCAGAAATCGGGCGAATCCTTACAAGAATTCGAAGCTGACATTGCACGCTTGGTTCGTCTCGCATATCCAGCCACACCGGAGAATGTAATGGAGCGATTAGCGGTTCAGGCATTCTTGGATGGACTCCGTGACCAAGAAACCAGACAAGCGTTGACACTAGCTCGTCCAACACATCTCGTAGACGCACTGGCACGCGCTTTGGAATTTGAGGCAGCAAAGCAATCCTGCAAAAACCAAAGTAAAGTTCGAAGTATTGAAGAACACTCACAGGAGCATGCTGACTTGGAAGCTGCCATAAGAAAAGTGATGAAGGAAGTTTTGCCGGAGAAAAGACAGATAAGATGCTGGAATTGTGTCAAAATTGGACATGTGCGTAGCAAATGTCCAACATTCATCGACTCCGATGCAGGAAAACTAAAGAAGGTCGACGAGAAGGGGCAATCGTCGGCCTGTGTCCAGCAAGCCCCGGTTAACAACGCATATGTCGCTATCCTGAAACGACAGAACAGAGGTGTTTTCGTAGACGGTCTCATCAATAACGAGCCTTGCACCATGCTGCTAGATACAGGTGCGACTAGGACAATTCTCGAACCTTCCTTTGCCAGAACACCGGAACGAATTGAACCGACAACTTGGAAGCTACGCACAGCAACAGGGGAGCCAGCTACTGTATATGGCGAGCTACCGATTGAAATAATTTTGGGCAGCACTAAAGTGAAACATCAGGCACTTGTAGCGGACATCGAAGACGATGCAATCATCGGAATGGACATCATGAATTCCAGAGGGTTTGAATTGGATTTCAAAGACGGCGTCCTACGTGTCAACGGAGAAGAGCTGGTACTTCATGGGAGAAGTGAAGAGTTGATCCGTGTGCTGTTGGCTGAAGATGTAAGCGTACCTGAGAGGGCTGAAACCATCCTGGAGGCTCGCCTGGACGGGAGTGCGAGCAGTGGAGACGTGATGATGTTCGAGCCCAAACTTCATGATGAGAAAATTGGACGAGGGATTGCCCTAGGGAAAACCCTGTTACGTGCTGAAAAATTTGTACCGGTAAGGGTCATGAATGTCAATTACTTTCCAGTGACCTTAAAGAAACGAACAATTTTAGAACTAGAAAAATTAGTTGCCATCTCTTCCAAAGACATAAAACCAGCTCAACAGCCCAAACTAAGAGATTTAGTCAAAAAGTACCAAGACATCTTCGATACCGGACAAGGAAAAGGAGGTCGAACTAATGTGGTCCAGCACAAGATTGATACTGGGGGTGCCCGACCGATCCGGCAATCAGCAAGAAGACTTCCTCTTGCCAAGAAGGAAGAGGCTGACAAAATAGTCAGCGATATGGGAAAAGAAGGAGTTATCGAACCATCTGACAGTCCCTGGTCCTCTCGAGTCGTACTGGTGAAGAAAAGGATGGATCGACATGCTTTGTGTAGACTATCGCCAACTTAATAATGTCACGAAGAAGGACAGTTACCCTCTCCCGAGAATAGATGACACCCTAGACACGTTGGCTGGTTCCACGATTTTCTCGACCCTTGATCTGAAGAGTGGATACTGGCAAGTAGAACTGGCTCAGGAAGATCGAGAAAAGACTGCTTTTACCATCGGCTCAGGATTGTGGCAGTTCACCGTTATGCCATTCGGGCTCTGTAATGCTCCCGCCACATTCGAAAGATTGATGGAAACAGTACTGAAGGGACTCTCATGGAACACGTGTCTAGTGTATCTCGACGACATAATTGTGGTCGGCAGATCGTTTGAGGACCACGTGAAAACTTGGAGGAAGTATTCCGCGACTGAGGAACTCCGGATTGAAGCTGAGCCCTAAGAAATGGCATCTGTTCCAAAAGAAGTACGATACCTCGGCCACGTTGTCTCTGGGGAAGGAGTAGCAGTGGACGACCAGAAGATCAAAGCTGTTAAGGATTGGCCCATCCCAAAAGACATTCACCAACTTCGAAGTTTCCTTGGTTTATGCACATACTATCGCCGATATGTGCTGGGATTCGCAACATCGCTAAACCACTGACCAAGCTCACGGAAGGCCAAACAAAGTTCCAGTGGTCCGAAGAATGTCAAGACTCATTCAGGAAGCTGAAAGGAGCTTTGATCAACGCACCTATACTGAGCTATCCCCTACCCAAAGGAAATTCATTTTGGATACGGACGCCAGCAACGTGGGACTTGGAGCTGTCCTATCTCAGATCCAGGAGGGACAGGAGAAGGTCATTGGTTATTTCAGCAAGACGCTTAGCAAACCAGAGCGCAATTACTGTGTCACCAGGCGAGAGCTGTTAGCTGTTGTAAAAGGAGTGGAACACTTCTACAAGTACGTGTATGGAAGAAGATTCCTGTTGAGAACTGACCATGCAGCTCTCAAATGGCTCTTACAGTTCAAAAATCCTGAGGGTCAAGTAGCACGTTGGATCGAGAGACTCCAAGAATTCGATTTCGAGATCGAACATCGAGCCGGAACTAGCCATAAGAATGCAGATGCCTTGTCGCGAAGACCATGTCCAGATGATTGCTCACATTGCCGACGAGCAGAAGAGAAAGAAGCAACACTTTGTAGAACCGCGGCAATGGATGACAACTGGAATGACAGCAAGATCCAGAAAGACCAAGAGAGAGACCCCGACCTTGGCTCAGTCGTCAGCTGGAAGAAGGGCAATCGAAGACCATCATGGCAGGAAGTCTTAGGTTACTCGCCGGCTGTTAAGTCCTATTGGGCACAATGGAACTCTCTTATTCTGGACAATGGGATCCTGAAACGTGTGTTGGAGGCCGATATTGGTGGGGAAGACAGCCGCCAAATAATTGTTCCCAGGAACAGAAGAGAGGAAGTGCTGCGGGAAATCCATGATGGAGTCGCCGGAGGACATCTGGGAGTGACGAAGACCCGCAGAAAGTGAGGCAACGGTTTTACTGGGCCAATTGTCAAGCTGACGTCCAGGACTGGTGCAGGAAGTGCGCTGTATGCGCTGCTAGCAATGGACCTCGAATACGACCCAAGGCCCCGATACGTCAGTACAACGTAGGCAGCCCGTTCGAGAGAATCGCCATTGACATCGCCGGCCCGTTTCCCGTATCCGACCACGGGAATAAATACATCCTTGTGGCAATGGACTACTTCAGTAAGTGGGCGGAAGCCTATGCCCTGCCCAACCAGGAAGCCATCACCGTCGCCGACGTCTTGGTGAAAGAGTGGATATGTCGATTCGGTATTCCAATGGAGCTGCACTCGGATCAAGGCAGAAATTTCGAATCCAACCTTTTCCAAGAAATATGTCTACTGCTGAACATCCGCAAGACAAGAACCACGGCACTACATTCGCAGTCCGATGGAATGGTGGAACGGATGAACAGGACGATCAACCGCCACTTGTCCAAGGTTGTCTCTGACCATCAAAGAGACTGGGACCAGTATCTTCATTTGTTCCTGATGGCCTATCGATCCGCAGTACACGAGTCAACCGGTCAAACTCCTGCTAGTATTATAATGGGCCGAGAACTGCGACTGCCTTGTGACCTGAAGTTTGGGATACCGCCAGGACAAGACACTGCGGGAGAGGACTACGTCAGCAAACTTCGGCAGAGAATGGACGACATCCACGAACGAGTCCGGTTGAACATCCAGAGTGCCAGCGATAAAATGAAGAAGACCTATGACATCAAGGCCGACGCTGGAGGATTTAAGGTTGATGACCTGGTTTGGCTGTACAACCCCAAACGTCGTCGTGGACTATCACCAAAGTTGCGGAACTCGTGGGAAGGATAAACGACCTTGTGTACCGAATCCATAAGCCACCCCGAGGGAAACCAAGGGTCGTCCATTTCAACAGGTTGGCCCCTTACGCTGGAAACCATGACCAAGTTCGCACCCTCAAGCCACCGGAGGATGATATGACGTTCGAGAAGTTTATGTCCTTGTATTCAAACGGGCAGAAAGTTCTACATGGGGTTACTAGAGAGGAGTCACGAGACCTTTCGAGGTGCCTGCTGACTACGCACTAGCGCACTGTGTGGCAGAAGATCTTCGAATGTCCAGGGCATCGCCGTAGTGTTCTCCAAGAAATTTGGTCAACTCCAAACACTGCGGGGGCAGAATCCAGAAGTTGGTGGGGTGCTACAGTTGAAGAAAGGCCAGAGAAACATCTACTACCTAGTTACCAAGAGGCATTCCCAAGATAAACCGTCCTATGAAGATGTCTGGAAGAGTCTCACCAAACTAAGAGATACTATGGTGGACCAGAATCTGGTGGATCTAGCAATTCCAAAATTGTCCTGTGGTATTGATGGGTTGGACTGGAGAGTCATAAGAAGTATGCTGGAGGCGATATTCAGATCCAGCGGCGTCAAGATTTTGGTTTGCTGTAACCCTCTTCCACGACCGATCATGAAGACCGTGGAGTGTTACTTCCATCGAGCTTCACGGTGCAGATATGGGGAGTCATGCAGATATCGTCACACTCCAAGGATGAAATTTCGGGACGAAATGTCTTTAAGAAGGGGGCAATGTAACGAACCTAGGCCGGACCTGTCGCCTCGCGCGTTGCCGTCGACAGCGATGAGGTCATCCCCGGAGATGTTCGAGAACAGTCCAGTCGCTCGGCCGTGGAGAGCAACGGTCGATATTGGAAACAATTGGAACATGCCGGTCGCCAACTACCCGAATTCGAAACATCGAGAATGCTGTATCGGAGATAAATAGGCAACCCTCAAGTGGAGTCGACAGTCTAAACGAGCCCATACGATCGAGCTATTCAGTGGCGTAGTAATATAAATTAAGTTGTAGATTAAGTGTTAAATAAATTAGTTAAACCAAGTTAAGTTTATTTACGTTACACTATTCACAAATTTAAAGTTTATTCCCACTTTCTATATAACTTTTTGTTATTCTAACTTATTCTAAATGATTTTTTTTTTATAATATATAATTCTAGATCTTATATTATATGTGCAAATTTGGTTAAAATTCATATTTGACATTTTTTTGTTTTCATAAGTTTTCTATTTTATTATTTTCCTCACATTTTT
This sequence comes from Gonioctena quinquepunctata, assembly GCA_018342105.1. Lineage (NCBI taxonomy): Eukaryota > Metazoa > Arthropoda > Insecta > Coleoptera > Chrysomelidae > Gonioctena > Gonioctena quinquepunctata. The sequence continues at coordinate 29,525 of JAFIRS010006291.1, forward strand.
TTTGACATCTCGCTGTTGGGTTTCCTCCTGATATGATTTACCATACAGGATGTTCTAACTTGAATCCATTTCATCCACTTGAGATCCAAAGTTTTTTCATGAATTTAAATTTCCATATTATTTTCATTGTTTGTGCAAATTGAATGTATTGTTGGTAACATACTAATGACAATAGAGATACTTCAGTACTGACTTTTTGAGACATATGCTTTGACTAGAACATGGTATAAGAATCAAGAATAGTAAAAAGTATAGAAAAATTGTAAAACAACATAGCATGAACCACGATAACATAAATACCCAATAATAATAATGAATTATCAATTCCATTATTTTATAAACATTTCATAACATAACAATATATACAGTGTCATCCTCAAAGTATGCACCATATCGGGAAATGTTATTTAGAAAAGTTGTTCAGCATTAAAAAATACATCTAGATTTGACGTCATGGCCATTTGAGTGAAGTTTAATTTTTCTATAAATTTTTTTTAAATGGGGACTACGAAAAAAAAATTGATAAAATGATAAATAGACAATATCCTGTATACGACGGTTTATTTAAAAAGCCTGTAATATTACAAATTACACAACTATTGTGTTAACCACGGTCAATTTTTTTGAAGAATAAAATAATTTTCAAAGTTTTTGGTGCAAATTATTTTTATTGCCAAAAATTGCTCAAAATTATACAGTATTGTAACAAGAACTTAATATTCATAATATCAAATCCAAAACATCAAAATAAAATAAGTTTTCGCACAAACTATTACATTTATTTTGTGGAGTTTTTCTTGTCCAAAATAATTGTTTTAAGTTGGCTTTGAAAACAAACGAATGTTTGACATATTTGCTGAATATTTATTACGTAGTTACTGTTATTGCTTATTTTGTTAACGTTTGATAATAAGAACTATTTAAATTATATTAAGATGCTTATGAAAGAAGAAAACGTTGAGATTATATTGTTGTGTGGGGAAAATACTCCAAGTAGACAAGTTACAGATATTTTTAATGCCAGGCATCCTATTCGCAATGTAAATCACACTACAGTAACCCGTATTTTAAATAAATTTGAAGAAACAGGCAGTGTTGATAACAATTTCAAAAAACCTCACACAGCTGCAAAAGTATCTATAGGAGTGGAAGAGGAAGATTAAACAAATATCGACATCTCTTGATGTACCTTTTTCTATTGTACAAAAAATATTGAGAAAACATAAATTCAAAGCTTTCAAATCAAAGTTTTATTTCATTCCAAGATATGAGTTTTCCGCATGGTGTCAGGGAGAATACGTAGAAAACGCACGGTTCCCAATAAATATTTAATGGACTGATGAAGCAACATTCACAACTATAATGGAACAGTAGATGGCGGGCTACAGAAAACCCTCATTTCACTATAGAGTGCAAGGACCAATACTCATTTAAGGTAAATGTTTTATGTGGACTGTTAAACAGTACTGTGATTGGTCCCTTTTTCATTGATGGAAACCTTAATACCAACCGATATTTGCAATGTTTACAACAAGATTTATTAGCAATTTTAAATCAAATGCCGCGTAGACAAAGCGACTGAATTTGGTATCAGTTAGATTTAGCTAGTGTCCACTGTAGTGTAGCAATACGACAATTTTTAAATGAAACATATCATGGAAAATTGATAGGACGTTACTCAGAGTATCCAATGCTAGCGCGCTCACCAGATTTAACCCAAAAGGATTTCTTCTTTTGGAATTCATTGAAGAACGAAGTTTACAAACATCGTCCTTTTAGGGATAGAGAACATTTAAAAACTGTGATTACTAATTGTGTGAGGGCCATACAACCGGAGCACATTACGAATGCAACCAACGATTGTGTAAGAAGAACCGAACTGTGCATGTAGCGGGATGGACATCATACTGAGATGTAAAATACGTCTTTCGGAAACATGCTTTTGTTTTCGAAGCGAATATAAGAATTATTTTGGGCAAGAAAATCTGCAGAAAATCAATGAGTTATTTTGATGTTTTGTGATTTGATATTATTGAATATTAAGTTCTTGTTACAATACTGTATAATTTTGAGCAATTTTCGGTGTTAACAAAAAATAAAAATAACTGCACCAAAAACTTTTACCTTCAAAAAAATTGTCCGTGGTTAACACAATAGTTGTGTAATTTGTACTATTACAGGCTTTTTAAATAAACCATCGTATACAGGATGTTGTCTATTTATCGTTTTAACAACTTTTTTTCGTAGCCCCAATTTAAAAAAAAATGGGTAAAAAAATAAAACTTCATTTCGATGGCCATGACTTCAAATCTAGATGTATTTTTTAAATAACTTTTCTCGAGAATTTTCAAAATAAGGGTACTTTACTCTTGTCTCAAAATCCAATTTTTGAAGGCTCTTCGTATATTACGTGTGTTTTACTATATTTTGTTGGTGCATGTTTAGTTTTAGGGGATGCACAAACTTTTACCAATAATAACTTTTTGTCGAAAAACCCTTAATAAATAAGATTTTTTATATGGTAGATGCTTTGGGGATGACACTGTATATATATATATATATATATATATATATATATATCAGGGTGACCCAGGGTTCAACCGCCAAACGTTTAGTATCGGTTTTTTTTTAGGTGAAAATACGTTTTTTTCCACAAGCACGTGTCCTAACTTGATTCGTTTTCGAAATACAGGGTGTCAAAGCTTTCACAAAAAAATGAGTTTTTTATTAATTACTCAAAAACCTTTGGGCTGATTGTGATAAAACGTAGCATGCTCATTTGCGGTAATAAGAGGCTTATTTCAATGTTATTCGAAAGGAATAATTAATTGCAGTGGCTTCCCAGAGGTTAATCTAATTGATATTAGGACAAATCATTGTACGCTACTGTTTTTTTGTATGTTATTTTTTTTCCAAATGAAACAAACTCCAATTGTATAAGTATTATTATAGGTATAGTTAATTGTCATTATTCATTTATTATTTTCAATCATACGATTTCACTATTTTATTGGTCGATATAAGCAATCTATAACCGAACCAAATATTTGTATTGTAATAATTTTATAACATGTTACCTTGAATTTTCGAATGTATGACTGCTATTTTTTTAGAAATATTCTTATACATAGTTTTCACTCATAGTTATGTATATTAGGTTTCCTATTTCAAATAAAGATGTATGTATTATATTGGCAGTTAGTATGAGGGTTCCGTTAGTTTTAGGTTAGGCTCATAAAAATTGGTATTTGAGATCTTTGTTACAAATGAAAAAATATGGGTTTCTCTGTTTTTGAAAATTAAATCCCTGGCGGTGTGAAATGGGGGGTTATATGTTTTTAAGTTAGGGTCATGAAAAATTGTATTTGAGGTCATTGAAACAAATAAAGGAATACCTGTTTCAGTGAATTTAGAAATTCATCCCCTATAGGGATGAAATAGGGGGTAAAAATTTGTATGGGGTTTCGGTTAGTTTTTGAGTTACAGTCATGAACATTCGTGTTCAACCTAACTTGACAATTCTACCCCTGAAGGGTTGAAAAGGGGTTAGTGAATTTGTAATAGTCGTCACAGAACGTTACTTTCGCTGTAAAATCAATTATGGCACCCGAATTGGAAAAGGGAAGCCATAGGCATAAGCTAGGTGGAACAACACAAAAAAAAAACAGGAAAAAATACAAATTCTACGCGGACGAAGTCGCGGGTACCAGCTCGTTAAAAATAATTTGGTTTTCGTATCTCGCTTCATTTTTGAGAAAAAACCGTTTCCTTGCATGTAACAGGAAAAAACCCATTTTAACAAAAATCAGATAAAAGGTAGAATAATAATACTTGAGAAGTAAACCTTTATTCTTGTTAGTACATTGGTATCTGCTTGTCTACTTGTTTATTGACATCTGTGTCCATAACGACCAAAGCTTACATGATTACTTCACATCCTTCCACAAATGAAAAGGTTGAACAGAAACAAAAAAAAAATACAACTAAAAACCAAATTAGGACAACATAAAAAAACAAAATTAGGACAACATGAAAGCAGATTATTCGAACTGAATCGTTCATTAATAATTAATGAATTTTACTGAACATCAATTTAACTCAAAATATAATCATCAAATCTGACAGGTTTCCTAATCGTTCTAGATACCCTTCCTTCAGATCTTCCGGAGCCCTCAGAGCTTTCATCAGATGGTTTACTAAAATCGGAAGATGAGGTTTTAAGTAGTTTTCTGTTTCTTCTTAGTATTTTTCCTGAGTCATCTTCCACTATATATGATCTTGGACTTTGATGTTCACCAATCACTGTTCCGGGTTCCCATATTCCATCTTTCCTAATAACGATTTTATCACCTTCTTTCACCTTGGGCAAATTCTTAACTCCTTTCTTGTCATAATAGTACTTCTGAACATGTTGATTCTTTATCAGTTTCCTTCTGACTTCCTCTGTGTTTACCCCTTCCTGTTTCAACAACCCGGAATGAACTGGTAACTTATCCCGTAATCTTCGGTTATTGAGAAGTTGGCTAGGCGAAAGTCCTATAGATACAATTGGTGAATTCCTATATTCTAGCAGACCCGCAGAAAGGTCTCTGCTTTTTCGAAAAATCGATTTTGCTATGCCAACAGCTTTTTCAGCCAAGCCATTGAGGGTATGTAGGACTTGAAGTAATTGTCCCAAATTGCCATTCACTCGCAAAACTCAGAAATTCGATACTATTGAAAGGCATATTATCAGAACAGAATACGTCTGGAATACCTTGCGAACAAAAAATTTCCTTGAGTACTGAAATTATATCCGAGGACCGTTTCGACCTCAATTTACGAATTTCAAGCCACTTACTATAAGCATCTATCACAACCATATAGTCATTGTTCCCATAAAACATTATATCCCCTGCAACCCTTTCCCATGGCCTTGATGGAACCTGGGGTTGTAATAGAGGTTCGTTTGCATTATTTCTGGCGTATCTTTCGCAGACTTTACAATTTTTAACCAATGAAGCAATTTCACTTGACATTTTAGGCCAATAAAAAACACTTCTTGCTCTAGCTTTGGTTTTATTTTCTCCAAAATGATTTTCATGGAGTAAAGACAGAATTTTTTGTTTCAATGAAGAAGGAACAATCAACTTGTCATTCACAAAAAGTAGTTTTTCGCCTATAGAAATATCATTACTAATTTTCCTGAAATTTTTTAGCTCAATATCCAATTTTTTCCGTGGCCAACCCTTTTCAGTGAATTCAAACACCTTTCTTAAAATGGCATCTTTTTGTGTCTCTAATTGTAACTCTGATTTTCGTCCGTCTGACATTGGAATATATTTGGATGCTAAGTGTACAATTTTGTCTTCATCGTCTATTTCGTTTTCACCAGTTTCTGGCAAGGGGGCTCTAGATAAAAAATCGACAATATACATAAGCGAACCTTTCAAATATTTCACATTCAGAGAGTATTTTAAAGTTTTCATTCGTATATTTTGAAGTCTACAGGTAAGTTGACTGATATTTTTTTTAAAGATTGATTCAAGAGGTTTATGATCTGTATGAACCATCACTTCATGTCCATATATATAAAAATGAAATTTTTCACAGGCAAATTTTATACTAAGCATTTCTTTTTCAATCTGAGCATACCCTTTCTCACAGTCTGTCAGACTTCTCGAAGCGAATGCAATAGGTTGTCCGTTTTGTAAGAGACAAGAACCTAGACCATTTTGTGATGAATCCGTTTGTATGACCATCGGCTCCTTACTATTAAAAATTTTCAAATTAGGTGCTTTTGTTACTATCAGTTTAATGTTATCATCAGTTTTCTTATGTATTTTATCGAATTTAAAAACAGCATCTTTTTTTAATAGATCTCGAAGAGGGGCAGTTATTTGTGATAAATTGGGAATGAATTTCGTTAGATATTTCAAAAACCCCAGGAATCTTTCCAAAGATTTTTTGTCGGGTGGATATTCAAGAAATGTAACAGCTTTGATATATTTGTCATGTAACTTGACCTCATTTTTTGAAATTACATGTCCGCAATACCTGACTTGACAAACTTTAAACTGAATTTTGTTTTTATTGAGTTTGACTCCGAATTGTTTTGCCCGTTCTAGAAAATTGATTAGATTTTGATCGTGTTCATGTTCATTCTTGCCACAGATGACTATATCATCAAAATAAATGAAAACACCCGGTAGATCCCCAAAAATTTCCATGTTTTTTCGCTGAAAAACTTCGGGGGCTGATGAAATCCCAAATGGAAGCCGGTTAAAACGATATCGCGCAAATGGTGTATTGAAAGTACATAAATATGCACTTTCATCGTCTAGCTTTATATGCCAGAACCCTTCTTTCATGTTAAAAACTTCCATACCTGTCAATTGTGCGATTATATCTTCTGGTTTAGGGATGAGATATAATTCCCTTCTAACAGCACTATTCAAGTCCTTCGGGTCTAGACATAAGCGCAACTCACCATTCATTTTCTCTCTTATTACTAGGTTGTGTACCCAATTGGTTGGTTTATCGATTCTTGAAATTATACCACTTCCTTCCAATTTCTCCAGTGTTTTTTCAGTTTTTCTAACAGGGCGTAAGGGACTCGTCGGGGGGGGTGATTCACTACTGGAATGGCATCAGATTTGATATGTATATGTTCCAGGAAAATTTCCTGTCCCAGTAAATAAATCGGAATAATGGTTGAATAAATCATTTTCAGACTTCAATGAATGATTCAGAATATCTACTCTCCTAATGAGTCCAAAATCAACACAGTCACTTAATCCTAGAATCGGTTCGGAATCAACATCGACTACTAGAAATTCAACAATTTTCCTAACCTCTTTTATAATACAATTCAATTTAGCAATACCTAAAGGTTTAATTTTCGAACTATTGTTTCCAAACCCTAAAATCATGATATTTGTTGGTTGTATATTTACATCTTGGAGTTTCGAAAAAATTTTTAATGGTAAACAATTTATTTCTGCTCCACTATCTAATTTTATCTTGATTTTCAAACTATATACTCATACCAGACTTGTTGACGCTCAATTTGTGTTTTCCTAACTTCACTCACGTATAAATCAATAGAATTATGTTCATTTGGATCCTCCCTGCAATCATGATCGTCAGGTTCGGACTCATCTTCCTGTATCTCGAGAATATTCTTTTTGTTTTTCGAAAATTCTAAACATTTCTTGACAAAATGCCCCTTCTCCTTACAAAATCCACATTCTTTACCAAACGCTGGACAATTCCTAATTCTATGCGAGTAACCACAAAAATTGCAATCATCGATGACATCTCTTTTGACAGATTTTCTTTTGACTACGTTGATATTCACACTTGCTTCACGTTGAAATTCTTCTATTTGTTGCTTGATGACTTCTACTGCTCGACAATATTCCAAAACTTTTTCCAGGGTTATATTTCCATCTCGTAGGAGAACTTCTTTCACATGCAAATCTCTAATTCCGAATATAACTTGATCTCTTATTATGCTTGACTTCTGATCCCCAAATACACATTTAGGAATGGAATTCTTCAGTTCGGTAAGGTAACTATCGAATGCTTGTCCTTCTTTCTGTATTATATTTCTGAATACGAATCTTTCATACACAATATTTGGTCTTGGTTTACAATAGTTCTCGAATTGTTTGAGCAAATCCACTAGATTGATTGTTTCACTATTTACCTTCAGTGAATTGAAAACTTTCAGACCCTCTTCACCAATGGCACTGAGGAAAATTGCAATTTTAATGTCTTCTTTCACATCGGTTCCATCTTTGCTTGAAGCTTTCATGAACAAATTGAACTGCTGCTTCCATAATATCCAGTTTTCAGCTAGGTTCCCTTCGAACGTTAGAGGTTTCGGTTGCCGAAAAATTGATTCCATATTACTATCTTTCTATCTCAAATCTACGATTATTGTAGTTCACTTCTGACACCATGTAGAATAATAATACTTGAGAAGTAAACCTTTATTCTTGTTAGTACATTGGTACCTGCTTGTCTACTTGTTTATTGACATCTGTGTCCATGACGACCAAAGCTTACATGATTACTTCACAGTGGGCACAGTCTCGACAACAAAATCTTATCTTTAACTAAAAAAAAACGAACCTAAACGTTTGGCAGTTTAACCCTGGATCACCCTATATATCTTCCACTTGGTGCACAAAGGTCGGAGGAAGTCCCAATTTTGTAATAAATAATGCATTAAATGCATTACTGAAAAACATAATATAATTTTTATTACAACAGAAATGTTCACTCTCCCTGTATTAATAAACCTTTGAAAAGTTCTAGTTATACATTACAAATTTTATATATTACAAATACTACGATAACTTACATAGGTTACTCAAAGTGCTTTTTCTCTAAACGTTAACTGTTGGACTTCCGACCTTTGTACTAATTTTTTTTAATTCACTATAAAAAGTGTCGAACATTGGCTCCAACGTTGGACCGAACATGTGAGTCAAGAAATTCGACAGTTGGTGCGGAAAATGTATCTGCTACACGGTGTAACGAATGCTTGAGGGAAATATTCATTTTGAAGTGTGGTACAAACGTTTGTCTCCATCACTATGCACAGTGGTCCCATTGACGAAAAAATCAGAACTAATTAATTTTTTTGCTCAATCGCCTCTTTGGCTCTCAAAAATCATGAAAAAGATATGATTTTTTTTTGTCACAAAGGGGTAGTTTTTAGGAGGTTGTTAAAAAAACGGTTTTGAGTCTTTTTTTCTCGCGGAATTGCTCTGAAGGAAACGACAAGAATCATGGTAAAAATAAAAACAAAATTGTCACAAAGGGGTGGTTTTTAAAAGTGGTCATTGGACATAAAAACAGATCCGAGCCTTTTTTCGCGGAATTGCTTTAGGCTGCCGAGAATCAGGGGAATAATATTTATAAAATCTTGTCACAAAGGGGTGGTTTTAAGAAGGGTGGTTCGAAGAAAACATCAGATTCGCGCCTTTTTTCGCGGAATTGCTTCTAAGACTAACGAGAATCATGAGAAAAATATGTAAAGGATCTTGTCACAAAGGGGTGGTTTTTGAAAGGGGTGGTTGGAAAGATTAATCATATTCGAGCCTTTTTTTCAGCGCGTTATTGCTTCTAAGGCTGATGAGAATCTGGGAATAATATTGAAAAAACGTGTCACAAAGGGGTGGTATTTAGAATTGTTTTCAAAGCTCACGAGAACCATAGGAAAATATGTCGCAAAGGGGTTGGTTTCAAAAGGGATAATTTTCATATTAGATCAAATGTTTTAAATTATGACTTTTTGAATATTTAACTTTAATTACCAAAATCAGAACCCAAAATCTTCTTAAAATATTGTTTATAATATAGACAGTCACATTCTAGCAAAAAAGTCGATTTTTTTACAAAATAGTGAAGTGTTGATTCATTGTGGGTCAAAATATATTTGATGCGTTTTAGATACACTCTTGCAGAGGCCGCTCATAATTAATTAATTTTTTTTTCAGATTGGGTAGTCGTGGAATTTTTTTTGTAAGTCTAACGAAAGTTGAGGATGTACGCACGTTCATTCTAATAACAGCACAGAAAATAACTATTAATAACTGAGTAAATAATCGACCAATTCACCTTATCAAATATGAAATAAAAACTACATACCTTGATTGACTTTTCACCTGAGTTTCACACAGGAATTATTCACAAGATGTTCTTTCTGGAGCTAATCAAACGCGGGAAAAAAGTACACGTATGACGCCGAGAAACGTACACGATATAATGGCCGTCTTTGAAGGGCTGAACAGAGCAAATGTTTCGCAAATGTTAGCCGCAATCCTGAGAAAAGGTTATCTGGTCTTTTGTTCACCACCTCACAAACTTTACAAAATTCGAATTAGTTCCGCTTTTTCGTTATTTTGGACCACTGTGCTATGGAGTATACAGATGTTGCAATTGCAGCGCAGCGCTAGTAGTCTTTAGTTGTGTTAAGTTATTAATTGAAAAAAGAAAATTAAAAGACGTCCCAGGAGGTGCTGGATGTTGTCTCTAAATAGGAGGAGGACGGTAAGTAAACGTATATTTTTTGAAAAAATAAAGAATAAATTGCTTGTTTATTACAAGGCAGAATTTCAATTTTTCTGTAGCAAAGCTTTATATTTTAAATATAATGGCTCATATATGCTACTGGATTTAAGAAGGGAACCGTCAGGAAAATTCGAGAACTTTTGTAGAATGTCTGCAGTAGATTTCAAATTCCTTTTGAATAAAATTGGACCTAAAATTAAAAAAAAACACGACACTAATATGAGACCTAATATTAAACTGTTGCCAATTATTATTAAAAATGTACACCTTTGCAAAACACATTCACAATAATTCGACACTACCATTAATTAATATCTCAAACTACTTCGAACGAGTCCTGTAGCCGTGCCTAAAATCAACGAATGTTTTTGTCCTAATGTTGGAGGAATTCCTTTGACTCAGTTCAAAA
>JAFIRS010006292.1:0-39980 GCA_018342105.1 Gonioctena quinquepunctata
AAATTATAAAATTCATAAAACCAAATTATATATTATTTTTATCGTGGCTATCTCTTCATGACTCACTGAAATATATTATAAATAAATTCAACATATTTCCTTTACCAGAGTGAAAATGTCTGGAACAAACTCTACCATATTTCGTTAACTTATCAGACCAGTCTTTTCGTTTGATGGCATGTATCCAGGCTGCTTGCCTTCTCTGGGAGATTTCACAATGTTTTCAATTTCCTACAACAGCAGATGGAATTCTGATAAATCAAAAATACAAACATATACAATTTACCTGAAAAATCGTATTCGGCCGTCTTTTGATGCATTTTTATTGCATTTCACAACAGAACAATATGAAGGCATGATCATCTACGAATTAAACAATAACACATGTAATCCAACTACTGAATTCTTTTTGAAATAGGTAAAAATGTTCAATTCTTCAACATAAACAAATCGGAAAAGTAAGGTTGTTTTACCTCCAATGTCAACCATCTGTCAAACGTGCACGAAACCAATAATGATTACAAAGATTAGAGGTTAGTTTACCCCCTACTCTTTGATGTTTACATCTGTCTGTCAAATATCAGATGACTGCTTGATTTTTCTTGAAGTCTACTGGCGATTTTTGATTATTCGAAAGGATTTTTCCTCAAACATTTTTTTCGAAGCGTTTTGGCGAATATTGACATACACGAGTTGTTTTAGTTTTGGTGCTTTGGTGTTTTAAAGTGCAATTTGTTTCATTTTGAAGTTTCATAATTCAATATAAATAAATTGACCTAACCTAACCTGCCCAACAAAAATGGAGTCCATATTATATATCCATCGTCAATAAGTGAAACTCTTCGACGCATTCTGAAAACTAAAACAATCATGTATAAATCATGGAATGTTGAAATTCCAATTGGTGAATTAATCGATTCAATTTCATGTTTATATAAATGAGAACATATTCTCTTAATATTTCATCCCATTCGAAAACCTTGATATTTCCTACATTTTTTCAATACGAAAACACCCGAAGGTCCGAAGCGTTTCCTCGTGTACGATCCCCGACACTTGATGTCACATAACAGGATTTCCTGACTCCTAATTGGCTACACCCAATGAATAAAATCAGAAGTGACAGCATTATTTGGAGGATTTTGAAACGATTTTACTATTTCATTCATGAATAGGGTTAGTGATTTCTCTTGTTAGAGCTCATCCAGTATTGAAACGACCACTTTGGCCTTCCCCTACCTAACAACCAATTTTTCTCGAAGATACCCGAACCATTGTCTAACTGTGGGTATTAATATAAATTCCATAGGCGTACCAAATTATTTGGTATAGGCAAAACACGAGACGTAGTTTTTGGCGGACGAGTTTTGTGATTATGGTCCGATTCGATTCAAAATTGGTATGTGGGGGTTTTCGGGGTCGGAGATTGTGAATTGAATAAATAACTACACTACTTATTTATTGATCAAACAAACCTAACCTTTCAAACGCTGCATGACAAGACACTGGGGAGGATTCGCCGTAGCATAAGCAGCCACATCAAATCGTGTCCAAACGGTCGTTTCAATACTGGACGACCTCTACTCTTTGGCTGTGTGTAACTCCTAGCGGAGCACAAAACCGACAGACACACATTCTTCCCCCGGAACAATACCACAAGCCTGCTCCCGCTTCCAAGGACTTTTTTTGGTTATGATTCATGTTTATGTTTGAGTAGCATTGACAGATTGGAACAACTAATGTAATATCTGTGGTAACATCACTAACAAAACAAAATGAATAATGAGGCAGTATAGGCTTGTTTTGGTTCGCTGTAGGTACGGTCCTAGAACCGTTTGAAGTAGTCACACAGTTGTTTATTGAAAACGGACCCAGGCAAAATCTTTCACGCTACGTTTGTGCTGCTCTTTAGAACCGATTCGGAATCTTCCTGGCTTTGAACCAAAACAAACCTTATAATACATGAATGATTTCGAAAAAAAAAAAAAAATCCTATAGCAAAGAGGATTATGATCGGGCCCTATCAGGCGTGACCAAAATTCAATCTAGTATATTTCCTGAAATTTTATGGGTTTTTTGGATCACCAATGATCAGAATGAATATTTATCAATCAAGCTTTCCAAAATTCTATAAAAACCATGCAAACGCATGAACAAAAATAATAAATTTGAATAATGAAATCTCATGTGCAATATGTTCATTGCAATACACTTCTTGAAACGCGCTCAGGTGCAACGAACACGATACAGCTCAGGTGCATGACGCTACAAAAAGAAAGCCTAGAAAAATGTTTGATCCAAACTTCATTTCGACCATTTCCTGTTTCAGAAATGTGAGAGATGATTGCTAAATGTTGAAAAGGTATGTTTCATACAAATTCAATTTCACTATCGAATCCTTCGAAAGTTCGATAGTATGTAGTTGTAAGTTTGCAGTTTTAACTTGTTTGAAACAAGATGATCACACAAGCTACCAACTTCAAGAAAACCCTCAAAAACTTCTGCTTCTCCAATTGTGATAATTTCATAAGGGTTGTGTGGAGAATCACCAAATGAATATGCTGAATCATTCAATTTTTGTATATAAAAAAGTTATGTTGACAGGGAATTTCGTATCTCGAGTGTTGGTGCCTGTCACCTGTCCCAATCTGTCTCTCTCTCTCTTTCCATTTTTGTCCTTGCTTCTTTACAGTCCAGTTAAGACATCCCTTCCTGCGGGAAATCCATACCTACCGGCCTTCAACCTGCATAGACAAGGAGGGTTTTGCGAGGGGATGCAGATAGTCTTGCTCTAAGCAATACTGCATCCCAAATTATTATGCAGGCAAGTCAATGACTTGAAAATTACAACACAGAATGTATCATTCACACAGTGGCACAGTACTCGGGGTAGGCCTTGTTACTAACTCCATACGCCACCTAGAAGCAGCATGTTGATTTGTGCGCAACAGCAAATCGTCGAAGGATATCCTCAGCCAGTTTACAAGATTTTATTGATGATGTATTATTTATCTTGTTAGTTCTTTCGTTTTAAACTTTTAATTTTATCCTTTAATAATTAATTCAGTTGTTCTTGTTATATAAATTTAAAAAAATAACAAATTAAAGAACGATGCATTTTAGATATCCTATTGAATGATGAATGAATAAACAATTAACAATTTGATGTTAAGGCATTTCAGATAGTTTTGAAAAAAGTTGCCACGAATGGAATCATTTTTAGCCAGTGAGTTTGCCAGGAGCTGTTTGCAACACTGCATCTTATGTCTTACTAAGGGCCAGTCATAGAGAAACTAAAAATAAAGAGAGTTGTCAAACCTGCAGTAAAAGTTGGCAGCACGTTCAGACAGTGGCGACATATCTCGCAACTAAGTACAGTTGGTAAGACCGATTGAGATAAGGCGGGTTTTTCAAATGTGTTACTTTTATATGATTGATATATATTTTATAAGTGATCGATTTGCCATTCTTGTATTCCATATCAATGGTTGTATCGTATGAAATACAGGAATGGCAAATCGATCAATAATAAAATATATACAGTAATCGATTCGTAGAATCTGTTAGTTCGTTCGTGGTTAAAATAAAGTTTTAAAGTAAATCTTTATTTCATGATATCAAGAACAAAATTAAACATCTTATAAAACAAGAATAATAAGTTGAACACTATAAAAACACATTTTATTGTATCCAGGACAAGGTACAACTACAGACAAAACAATAATAAAACTCCGAAAATCAACAAAATTAAAAATATTCTTCAGTCGCTTAGGTATCATCAAATCAACCAAAATAAAAACAAACTACATTTACAACAAACCTTCAATAATTTTGTTAATTTATTTGCACAAAGGAGACCATGTACTTCGTACTTCCTCAAATGGTGATAGGAAATGGAAACTGATGGATGGAAATAAGTACCAGTTTGTGAAAAAATTTCTGCAACTGATGGATGGAAATAAGTATCAGTTTGTGAAAAGCAGCTTATATTTTACCTTGTGAAAGAATATTTCGAGGAATTTCAGCGTCAACTCGAATAACAAAACATTCCATTTTCGATGTTGGGTTCATAATTCAAGTCCATGGTATAATTTCTATAATTAATTTTTCGATGAAAATTAACAGTAGAATTATTCTGAAATTATTACGTGGTTTGTCATTTTCTGACAAATGTCGAAATTGGAAAATTATCATGTCGTCAGTCGTCTGTTGATTGCGGGCAGCGCCTCCATGCGCGACTGGCCGTACCAAAAACTTGGTGGTCAAGATCGCCAATGTTTCAAACAGTCTCTTTATTTTTAATTTGTCTATGGGGCCAGTATTATAATTATAGGCTCGGATTGAATTTCAGATAAATTAACCGATGGTTAGAATGGGAATAGTCTCTGTTTATAGTATGTGGAATTCTGGAGCTGAAATCGAACCTAAGTCCGGTTTCTCAATGGAAACAAGCCAAAAGCTAGTTGAATAACCTTGATATCTAAATGATGCAACTTGACATTTGACCTTGACTTGAAGGTTTATCATTTGTTTACTAACAAATATAACTTTTGCGTTTTTATATCTCAATGTTATTTATTATTCAAGCAATTACTAATTCTAAATCATAACTTCGCAGTTGAAACGGAACGATGGTGAGGGCCTGGTATATGGACAAGGATCCAAGCGATCAGAGAAAGGAACATCATCGAAACCCTCCTCAATTCGTAGATATCAATGAGCTCTTCAAGGTTTCTGGGATTGAATATTTCAAGGTGAGTTTCTCGACCTCAGTTTTATTTTAACAGTACTCTCGATTGCCTTGCTAGCCCTCAGTAGTTTACCTAGAAACGGTTAAACAATCATTAACCTGGAAATCAGAATAACTTTTTGGAGTGAAAAATATTTGCTTGTGTACGTACAGATACATCGCCCCATCTCCTGAGGTACCAGTGGAAAAATAATTATTGACATTAAAGTAAAGTTATAGACAACATGTAACATAATGAGATTTAACTATTAGAGGCTAATTGACTCTGATGGATTATTGTGCAAAGTCCTACAAGGATACTTCCACAAATGTTCGTTACGAAATGGATAAATATTAACCACCTCATTCGGGCTGACCACACCTGTAGACATGTTTTGGTTTATTTACCCCTCATCAGTACAGGGTAGATCAAGCAGACAATGTCTGCTAACCTGAATGAGATAATCACAATTCATCCACCTATTAGTTTCCGTAAGATTTTGCCAAGCAAGTGAAAAAAAACCACTAGCTAACGTTATCTCGATTTCAACTACTGCAACAACAGTACTCGAAAAGTGCCATCTTGAATATCAAGACAGAAGAAATCTGTGAGAGACATACTCGAGAAATAAAGCATTTTTCATAGTCCATGAAATTAATTAGTACTCTATTATGTACAATTCATTTGGAATAATACGTGGTAGAAATCCCTCAAAAGTTCTCATTCAACAGATAATTTCGATATACTTCACAAAAAAAATGAAACTTTTGTCAATTACAATTTCAGAATAACTTTTTGGAGTGAAAGATATTTGCTTGTGTACTACAAATACATTGTCCCATCTCCTGAGGTACCAGTAGAAAATAATAATTGATTTAAGTAAATTTATAGGCAACATAATGAGATTTAACAATTAGGGGCTAATTGACTCAGCAAAAAATGTCCAGTTGTGGGAAATATTCAATGAAATCTGATCTTTTTGTGCATGAATATGAAGAAATGTAATAATAATTGAGTTTTTGATACATTGGGAAACAAAAACTATTCTATTTCAACTGATAAAGAAAAAATCATATTTAGCCAGAGATGAGTACAGACTTACAAAATTGAAACAGGTTGAAAATTAATGCAAGGAAGTATACCATATTACAATATTATTAAATAAATATGGTTTGCCTTTGAAAACTGCAAATGTATGAATTGAATTAATGTGGTTTTTTGTGGAGGAACAACGTTTCTTGACATGTTTTTTGGGTAACCTTCCACAGTCTGAAAATGAAAATATAATCAGGAAAATCTATACAAGAGTAGAAAGGGCAAATTATATTTCCTATAGAAAAATGATTCAATTTGTCAGTAACTTATCGTTCCCTGAATATGCCTATAAAAAAAAATGGTAGAAATTCGAAAGATACTTCTCTATATAGTTTTTGATTGACGTTTCGGGGACTATATCTGCCCCCGTTCTCAAAATCTTCTAAATCTCCTTTAATTGTTTGAATAATTTGGATTTTTCTTGCAGAGTCCTTTTCGCTTTTTCATAGATTTTCCTGATTATATTTTCATTTTCAGACTGTGGATGAAGGTTACCCAAAAAACAATTCAGGCGCGGATCCAGGAGGCATTTTTTGTGAGATAACTTATCTTTCAGAAAATTTGTTCTGAAAAATATAGAAATCAATAAGTTGCTGTCTAGAAATACAGTTGAATTTGAATAGTGTCTTTAGAAATATGAAATAAAAACGCATGTGTGTAGACATTAAAAAAACAATTTAATTTGAAGTAAAGTAGGTAGCTAGATATATTAATATTACTATAATAGTTGATTTGTTTGATAACATGAACAGGATATTCATTAAATCAGATATGGAATCATCTGCGACTGAAAGATGAACTTTAGTCACTATCTTTCATCGTTCAAGATAACCTCTTGGGAGATATTCATGTTGAAAAGAGATACATTCTCAATTGAACATTAAATAGAAATATTTTTCTGAAAATTTAAAAATCTACAACAATGAAGTTTTTTTTTGTAATATCTTACAGAAAACAACTACCTCCCCGTCTAAGGCCACACTGGACAATGAAACATCTGATAGATATTGAGAATGTTTCCTTTTTCAACATGACTACCTCCGAAGAGGTTATCTTGAACGATGAAAGATACTTAGTGACTAAAGGTTATCTTTCAGTCACAGATGATTCCATATCTGATTTCATGAACATGCTGTTCATGTTATCAAACAAATCTATCCCCCATGACTGGTTTTAATGTCAAAAAACACTGATTTCAAAGTGTCACGCCAGATGAAATGTTTGTAACATTTTTCCATCATTGCATAGTGAAATTGCTTCTTAAAAAAGTGTTTTTCAATTCTTCTGGTCTTCCTGATGATCGTGGAAGCGTGAAAGTAGATTTTCATTGACAAAAATGTATTGAAAACCTAGTGAATGCAATTAATGTTACAAATGGTTTCTGGTGAGTACTCCTTTCTGGAAAACATTCTTATTTGCCTCATTCATGTATATGAGTCCTTGAATTGAGACTGGAATACAAAATCAAATAACCATCTGAATGAAAATGCAAATTTTCACTTTCAGAATATTTCTGTTAGGGTCCTTTCACATCTATCAGATGTAGTTAGCTTTAGCCGGGAAGTAGTTGTCTTCTGTTAGATATTACAAAAAATTATTCCATTATTGTCATAGATTTTTCAATTTTCAGAAAAATATTTCTATTCAATGTTTCCCTTTTCAATAATGGTAGTTATTTTTAACTTAAATAACAAACTCCAATCTCTTCTTTGAAAATATTGTAATAACTTTCTAGGTATCAAAACGAATATGTCTATGGATGTGAATAGGCAAGGCCGAGAAGGCGGTTTTCTGTCATGGTCAATGGGGTACAAGCAACAAATCTCAACAAAATCACAAAAGATTCGTGCGTGTTGGTTGACTATTGGCCTATTGGCCCGCAACAAACTGAACTCTCTGTCTTGTCTTTACTCTCAAGTGCATAGAAAACAAAACACATAATTTGTGGAGGCGTGGACTCGATGCACATATTTCTTTTTTTATTATAGTAGTAATGCGTTAAGCGATCATAACGACTCTAGTGAATATAGTGATGTCCTAATGACGATTTGTTTTTGCCCCCCCCCGATACGATTTGTTTTATAATGCAAATACTTATCTTTTTATGAATTGTTTACTATCTAAGTATGTGTTTGTATGCACAAATATTTGTAAAATCTACAATCTGACTAATTTTCTATTCTTTATGTGAATGTTATTAGTAGCAAAAACACTATTTTCACATCTTTGTGATGAATCTTCAGTCCATATCTAAGTAGTTGATTTTCATATAAGTAAGTATTCAACTCAATATAAGGACAATTTATAAAAAAAAAAACCTTTCTATTTCTTGGATACAGAAACTATCACAGGCAAGATTAAAAAATCAATTGATTATTCTATTTCATGTGTTCACAATGTGATCATGAATAGGACCTGATTCGGCGCTTTCACTTCCAACTAACAGGCATAATAGTTTTGTACAACCCATACAATTAAGTTTGTAAATAATAGGACATTCTTCATACATCCTTGCCTAAATTTTCTGATGATATGAACATGATACTCATAGTATTAAATCAGGGATTAGTGACTATTTTCTACCATCCAAGTTAACCTCATTCATGCTGTAAAGAAAAACATTCCTTATTGAAAATCAGGCAAATTCTTTCTGTTTAGTGTAAAGCCGAGAAAGTAGTTTTTTCTGTAATAAATTACATAAATTATTTTTTTTGTTTGGGATTTTTCCATTTTCGAAAAAAATCTTTGTTTTCAAATTTTCAACTGACGCTCTTCTGTTCAACCTTGCTTAGATATTGTTACAAGCTGATGTGATTTTTTGCCTTTCATCATTATGAAGATCTGCATGTCTGATGGAGGTTTTTCATTCATAGTTGTACCATACCATTGTTTTTAACAGCTTTCTTAGTTGTTTGACCAACCCTCAGAAGTTAATGAAAACTTGTACGAGTTAAGATCACGGGGGCCTTACCTTTTATAGTGGGATCCGAAACTATTCTTGGGGCCTTGAAATTTTTTTCGCCTGCTGCGTGACTCGAACTCGCGCCAGTGGATTCACTGGCTACAATACTAACGATCATACCACTGAGCCACTAGATACCATTCATTCATATTATTAGTAGATTAACTAAAAATATATTTCAAATGTCTTGCGAATAAGATATATGCTTTTTCTTCGAATTATTGACATATGCTATAGTTGGAAACTTCCTTGATATCCTATTTCTCTTGAATGAAAAAGTCATATCGCTACGTCATAAATGAAAGGGGCAGACCTCCACCATAGCTGTGGAATGAATATACAAAATTCATTCACTAAATGCTCGTCTAAAGTCCGTTCCCCCCTACTAAATTTTGAACCACCTGGTATATCGCAACGAAATTTGGAGGGCTTGAATAGGAGATAAAAACCTACTTTTTCATGAATTTTTTAAATAGAACACCCCATATATTATTTCTCTTTCGAAATCTGCTCATTATTCTCAACAGTTTTCTCTAATACACTTCACTCCTAAATTCAATTGATTTCGAAATATTAACGTTTGAAAAGTGACATTCCGGTTTAAAATGAAGTATGGATTTTGGACACTTCCGGTAAAACATTTTGCTAACTAAACGTTGTTATTAATTTGTAGTTAAATCTCTTAATGAATTCGACTAATAAGAGGCGTAAAGAGAGTTTATTAAGGATAAACAATACCGCTTACCGGAAGCCTACGAATGTGTTCTGTTAATTCACAATCAAAACAAATTAGTTAGCTAAAAAAATATAATTTATTTTTGAATAACACTTTTATTTAACCCCAACAATTATTTCATCAAGTGTTCAATGCGGCCCCCTCCTAAATATTGACAATAAAGTGCCCTATTATAAATAGCTTCTCTCACGTTGATGAAAGTCTGTTCGTCTATTTCTTCGCATGTATCTATTATTCTGCGTGCCAACTCTTCTATTGTTTGGCATTCAGTGGCTTAGATTTTTGACTTTAGATACCCCCAAATGGAAAAAATCTAGAGGTGTAAGATCCGGAGATCTTGGTGGCCATTCTGTACTTCCCCTGCGACCTATCCATCGCCCAGGAAAGTTTGTATTGAGGAACTCTCTAGCCATGCGATCGAAATGGGGAGGTGCCCCAACCTGCTGAAATATGATTTTACGATTTTCAAACTCTTCCTGATTGTAAAAGATTTCTGTAAAGAACTCCTGTAAGATTGCCTCTGATGAAAATCGGTCCATCAACGCGATTGCCCAAAATTCCCGCCCAAACATTCACATTTTTAGGAAACTGGGTGTCCCTCTCTAAAAATATGTGGAGTAGAATCGCTCCAGTATCGTACATTCTGTTTGTTGACTTTTCCATTAAGAAAAAACGTGCATTTGTCTGCGAAACATACACGTTTTAGGAAGCCCCGTTCTCCTTCAATTGTTCTTGTTAACCATTCACAGAATTCAACCCTCCGGTCTGGATCACCCTCCGTGAGAGCATGTAGGATTTTCATTTTATAGGGATGAAACTTTTCTTTTTTTAGGACTCTTTGGACACTTTTTGAATTACTCCACAGGATTCAGCATCTGCAGACGTCGACTGAGTCGGATTGATTACCATTTCAGCAACAATTTCTACCTTTTTTTCTTCTGAAAGAGGTGGTCTTCCTGATCTTGGAGCATCTTTCAGCGTACCAGTTGCTTGGAGATTATTTATAAGTAAGGATTCTTGGGAATTCTATCATTAAACATACGGACTGCTAGATGATAATTTCTTCCAGCTTCTCTAAATATCAAAATTGCTTCAAATTTATCGTCTAAACTACGAGCCATGTTCATACTTTTCATAAAAGGATTTAGGCGCTCAACGGACTATTTGACAGGTAGCAGTTCAGTTTAACAGTAAACAAGATGTTACCGCAACAACGATTTTTTCCAATGCAAACTTGATTGAAAGCAACATCAGTGTTTTTGGTTGGGTTTGAAATGACCAAAATGTCACTTTTCAAACGTTAATATTTCGAAAACAATTGAATTTAGGAGTAAAGTGTATAAGAGAAAACTGTTGAAATTTATGAGCAGATTTCGAAAATGGAATAATATACGGAGTGTTCTATTTGAAAAAATTATTGAAGATGGCGCTCAGCCGCCATTTAAAAACTTTTTGCTGTGATTTTTTCATGATTTTTTCTCCTATTTAAGCCCTTCAAATTTCGTTGCGATATACCAGGTGGTTCAAAAATTAGTAGGGGGGGAACGGACTTTAGACCAGCACTGTATACAACTAATTTTTACACCTATAACTATCAGAAGGACAGCTCTGTAGTTGAGACTACATTCCATTCTGGGACCTCACCACTCAGTAATATTACCTCCTTGTAGCAACACTTATATATCATATTTCTTTACATGCTTTGAGCCATTTATGGGTTCTGAACTCCTGTATGAGAGATTTAATTTTGTTGTTGAATTGGTTCAATTCTGTTTTATGTAAATTTCAAAAAAATACTACCTACCGGTGATACTTATTGAAACAAATGTAGTGAAAATGTACGTCATGAAAAGAAACAAACCTCATTATATCCAAATTGGAAGATAAAGTCAGAACTAGTAGATAAAGTCAGCATACATACAATTATCAAAAAAATCATCAATAACCCAAACAGTTTTCATTTCGCACGAAAAGTAAACACGGCCATGTTAACAATTGAGTAGGCCTAACAGCTTGTAGTGGTTTCAACCGCCTTTACGCTGGATGTGTTAGACGGTTGACAGAACTGCAAATAATTAAAGCGTTTTATTTTTTGCTGGATTTATTTCAAGCCGTTCAGCGATACGTAATTTTATCTTTTCTGTCGTTTATTTGACCATCTGGTAGACTTGCAAAGCACTTTTTAGCTGCATCCAGCAAAGTGTTTTCAGCTTTTTTTTTTGTTGCACGCACCCATTGAATCAACAGATAAGCTGCGTTGCGAGGAAGACTTTGTCAGATTCCACTACTGTTTTCTGATTGGCTGGTGAATGAAAGATCTTACTAAGCAACAAATCAGAAAACAGTTCTGTAGTTTGCTTGGATAAACTGGATAGCATCCAAACTTGCGGTAGAAACCATTTTTAGGAGATATTTTGATGAGTGAAGTAGGTTTTTTGGGGCCAGCAAATTTTTTTTCAGGATTGGTGTTCTGATTTGAGATATTTCAAGTATTCACTTAGATGTATGCCTCTAAATTTAATCCGTGATTTGCTCCAAAAACAATATGATGTCGGTGATTGGTTTCATGCCAAGAAGTATCTCAAAAACTACTGATTCTTCCCAATTCAAGCATTTTGTGAAGAACAACAGTTGTGGCTTGTTCCAAGAAGAATGTCTGCTTAGTTTCGAAAATTTCATTATCAGTTGTAGAATATAACTTTTCTCAGAAATAGCCAATCTGCATCTGTGTCTGTGAATTTTTTAATGAAATATCAAGATTGATTTAGCGAGGCCCATTTCTGAATATCTGGTCTTTCCATCAATGTCACTGGCAATTTTAATACAAACTTGAATTGATACCCTTTACTTACCACAATAGAAATGACCTGCTTTTACTAAACTATTTTCATAATATTTTTTTACTTCCATTGGGAAAAATAGAAAGGAGAATTCCTGTTATACCTCCCAAAAACATTCTGGTGTTATTTACAATTTGAGCACAACCCAACATTCCCATGAGTTTTTTTATAAAACATATTATATAAGTAAATTATTCATCATAGTGTGCCCTCATTAAATAATTATTGATTTTGTAGTTGAATATTGACACTTTGAGAAGTGATGGAGTTTTAGATAAGCTAAAGAAAGAAAGAGGCTACACATATGAGGATGAAATGGTTTGTTCTGAAGAATGTGTACAAAATTATGCGGACAAACTGAAAACTTTTTACACTGAACATTTACACACTGATGAAGAAATAAGATTGGTTGTCAAAGGATCTGGATACTTCGATGTAAGAGACACCAATGATGAATGGATCAGAATTGAAGTGGTACCTGGAGATTTGTTGATTTTGCCAAGTGGAATTTATCACAGGTTCACTTTAGATGAAAAGGTTTGTATATTTGCAGTATTAGACAGGAAGTTGGTTCCATATGGAAGTGCTTTTCCATTCCTATTGTTTTCTTTAAATCATTCCAAACCAAATAAGTAATTATCAGGTGTAATATCATGAGAGAGTGAGAATAAAGTGAAAATAATTCGACAGATTTTCGAAAACTTGTTGCCAGGCAATAGACACGAGAGAGCCCGACGGGCTCGAGTGGCTATTGCCAAATGGCAACAAGTTTGAGAAATAAATCTGGAGAATTATTTTCTACTTTATTGAACTCTCGTGTGGTATTCTGTAGATTATTTTTTGATGTTTCAATCATAAACACATTTCTTCGCAAAATGATATAATCATTTCTCACTTTCCATGCAAATTGATAACAGACGTCAAATTAAAAATAAACATTGTCAGACAATAAAAACAAAATACCTCAAATTATTCCTGCGGCAATTTTCAAGGTAGAATATTCCCACTATAATAATGTTTTGTTTGGCCAAAACGTACATAAATGATCTGAATTGAAATTTTCCATTGGTTTCTAGAAATGTCAAAAAATAATCATGGAAAACGTATTAATTCAATTGTGTTCCCACAAAACGAGGAAACAATAATGAAGTGACGTCAATTTATTTTGTAGTAATGGAAAAGTATCCCAAGTGGAATTCGAAATATGCATTAATTAACACTTATTTATTATATTAAGTATTTCAATATGATAACAAAAACAATAAGGATATAATGAACATTTCAATTCCTGCTGATTAAACATTAAAATATACCGAATTGAAACTGCTTCAGAATTCTGTCACATTTCATTAGACCAATACTGGAGCTTCCAGGCAGCATACTTTTTGCTCACAGCTAGTACATTTGCTGATATCTTGTCAAGATCTGCACTTTTGCATAAATCCTCCATAAACATTTCAAGCAACTTCAAGAGTTATATTGTTTTATGTTTTTGCCTCTTTTCAACAATGTTTCTATTTAACGGCGGTAATAATAATTGTTTCTTTATGCTAAAAGACTGAATCCTGTCCCCAGCGTCTTCCCAATCTTTCAGTTGATGATAATCAAAATAAATGAAAATAGATGGGTCAAAAACAGTATAACATTGAACAATACACAAACAAAATTACAAGGTTTCAGTAAAATATCCCTGCAAACAAAAATAGGGACTCTCAGAAATAAAATATTTGACTTGTTTCCTAAATAGGGTGTCATTAAAATTTGTAGACCTAATAGTAATATATTTAAACCAATATCATATAACCAATATTTTCTGATTTGCCACTAATTGATAGAATGAGTCCTCATCCAATCTGAAAATAACAGGACAAACGACTTTTTGTCCTACATAAGTTGCATACTGTTATTGCCATTTTCATTGCGGAGACAGTTTGTCTAATCAAAAAACACATAAATAAATTCAGCCCGGTTAACCGTTATCCTACACGCAAGGAAAACATTATCAACTTACACAGACCAAACTCAACTTTAGTAAAGGACTCCATTATTTACAATGGCTGCAAGATGTACAATCACTTACCTGATTACTTTAGAGAGATTAGCACCGTGGATACATTTAAAAAGGCTGTTTTCTTCTTGCTATGTAGCCGACCCTACTATACCTTGGAAGAATGTTATGCTGATTCCTTTTAATTCATTTATATTTACTATATTTATACTGCCTTGGATTATAACATCAATTAGCATATATTACAAAAACCCTATGATTTTATTTTACATATTTGACATGTTTTACTATTGTATTTGTTTATTTATCTCCTATATGTAATTGACTTAGTTGTACCTCATTACATTTTTAATAACATAAGTTAGTGCTTTGTCTACAAGAATGTACTTTCTTCATGACAATAAAGTATATTGATTGATTGATAAACAAGTTGTTTTGGGTTATATGCATTTTTACACAATGTTTGCAAAAACAATGAACTTGTAGACATGCTTTTAAGTTTCGGCTAGTGCATCTCATTTATACAATGAAAGATTTCTGCTAAGAAATCACCCAACACAGTAAAAGTTCCAATGTGGAAAAATCAGCTGAAGAAAAGAAGAATGTTTTCCAAAAAGAGGTACTCACCCGAAATCATTTGAAACATTGATGCAGAAGACCTAGTGAATGCGATGCCCCTCCTGCGTCAATATTTCAAAGTACTACTTTTTGGAAAACATTCTTCTTTGCCTCATTCATCTATATGAGTCCTTAATTAAGACTGGAATAGATAATCAAATATTGAATGGAAAATTCAATAACTGTCTGAATAAAAAGCAAATTTTTTTTTTCTTTTGAGTTAGGGTCCTTTCACAATATCTGTCAGATGTAGTTCAATGTCCAGCGTGGCTTTAGCCGGGGAAGTAGTTGTTTTAATAATAATAATAATACTTTATTTTCTTAAAGACATGGAGAAACATGTATAGAATTTGTCAAAAGTAATTAACTAAAATTTAAGAACTAGGACTAAAACAACTAAGACTGAGACTAACATTTTAAAACTCGTCCAGGGAATAAAAACTAGCTTCCAGTAGGTAATTCCTAAGACATTGCTTGAATGATTTCAGTGTTACACATGATTTAATGTTGGCCGGAAATTTATTGAACAACCTTTGCCCAGTCAAAGTGGGTGATCTATATAAAAGATTAGTTCTTGAAAATGGTACATGTAAGTCATTTTGCTGCCTTGTAATAATGGAGTGTATTTGTTTATTTGTCCTAAAAGTGGTTAGGTTACAAAATATAAAAACACATACTTCGAAAATATACAAACATGGAAAGGTTAAAATTTCATAGGTTTTAAAAAAAAATCGACAACTAGTGGTATGAGAGACACCAGCGATACAACAAATCAAGTTTTTTTGCGAGATAAATACATCATTAAAACGATGGATAGCCCCAGAGACATATTCCGTATCTTGGTCTTGATTCGGCCTGAGCATAGTATAACATTATCAATTGTTATTCCGTCAGAACTGTTCTCATGTTTTTGAATAGATAGCTGACAGAGTTAAGTTTCGAGATTACTGTCTCGCAGTGTCTTCTCCAGTCAAGACACTCATCAATGTATAGGTCTAGAAACCTTACACATGGTACATTTTCCAAAATTTTATTATTAATATTTACATGAATGGTAGACCCTTGTTTTTGCCTTTTATGAAAATGCATTGACCGAGTTTTTCTGCATTTAGGTGTAGTGAATTCATGCAGAACCAGTCATACAGACTAGAAAGATGTTCATTACATCTTTTTTCCAAAGAATAGTTAGATTTTCCGAGATAAGTATGGACGAATTGTCCGCATACAACGTGAAATGTGTAGATGGGCTCGCTCTAATGTCATTTACGTACATTAAAAATAGTATTGGGCTCACTACTGACTCTTGAGGGACACCTACACTGATGTCAAGATAATCCGAGTTACAGGTAATCACTGATCGCTCAGTCACCCTTGGAAGACTAACATACTGGCGACGTGACTACAGATATGATTTCATCCATTCCAGGGCATGTCCGTGAACACCAATTTTAATTAATTTACTTGTTAGGATGTTATGGTTTACGCAGTCGAAGGCACTGCTGAGATCACAGAAGATCCCAATAGGGCACTCGCCTGCATCAACCAGATTTGTCAGGTTTTCATAAAAAGAGTGAACAGCACTGTTTTTCGATTTGTTTGCTTGAAATCCATGCTGGTTATCGATTATTATATGATTCTGCTTCAAGTAAAGATTAATCTCTCTAAATACGCATATTCAAATATTTTTGAAAATATGGAGGGAATATTTATGGGACGATAATTACTAACCTGCTTTGGATCACCCTTTTTCAGAATTGGAACGACCCTGCCAGTCTTTAGCCAATCGGAAATATTACCGTTTGAAAACGAAAGGTTGACAAGATAGTTCAGAGGAGATATTATAAAAAAGACAACCTTCTTTAGCAAAAATGCTGGTATGTCGTCAAAGCCATAACAACTCTTATTTTTCAACTTATTTTGTAGTAGTTCATATAGTTCCATTTGCTTATAAGGATACAATGAAAACATTGTTGGCGAAGAGTTGATGGTTCATTAATAGAATCCATAGCAGAACCACACGGTATATTCTCAGTGATATCAAATGGGGCATTTTAAAAAAACACATTAAAAGAATTAGCAACATCTTTAGGGTTCTCTAGTAGGCTATTTTCATCTCATGTCAATGATATATTTTGTTTTTTGATATTTTTGTTTTTTGTGAAATCATTTATTATTTGCAAGCGCTTTTTGTAGGATTATCGTATGTTTCATTATTTTCTGATAATGTTTCTTTCGAGTTGTCTTTAGCAGGTTTATATGATCCTTTTTTTGGTCTTTGTAATATTCACTTAATTCAGGAAACGTCCTTGATAGGGCATGTAAGTTTTTTAGGCTTGTAGACGATTGTCGTATATCATTATTTATCCACTTAGTATATCTTTTTGCATATTGTCTCGTTATTAATGGAAAATGTACATTAAAGTGAAAGGTAAAAATGTTTATAAAATGTTAGATCTTACAAAAAACAACCTCATTATTGTCGTCGTAGATTTTTCAATTTTCAGAAAAATATTTCTATTCAATTTTCAATTGAGAATGTTTTCCTTTGCGAGATTTGTTGTAAAATAAAAAAAATATATAAAAAAAAGGATTCGAGTAGGCCGCTGTCGTAAAATTTGACACATCTAGGCACTTTTAATTAGCGTACACGTCTAATTGTTCATAATGAATTTAACTCGCGAATAATAAGTGAATATGGTCTACTGTACTGGCGAAGCTACCATCGAAAATATCCAGAAGCAAGAACTCCACAGGTGTCTTAATTCCAAAAGTTAAGAGATTGGTTTGAACTCACTGGTAGTGTGTCTTATACCAAAAAATAAATTGTTGGGGGACAGATCAATGGGGAAAATGAGTTAAAAGTTGCCTTACTCCTATAGATTTCTTTCTCTGGGGTACATGAAGGTAAGGGTTTTAAGGGATTGTTCAACAACTGCTTATGATATGAGAAACAGGATCATGGAAGCCTTCGGTTCAACTGATGGATCAATGCTTCCTAGAGTTCGGGGCTCATTTACTAGAAGACTAGCAGCTTGTGTGGAATATGATGGTGACCTATTAGAGCATTTATAAGTAGCGTTTCTTCAACATTTTTTTCTGTTCTTGTACAGATTACTAGAATTGTTTCCTTTGTGATGTAGTCCAGTTTCTATTACGATTTCATTTTGTTGAAACATATTCTTTTCAGAATTGTATGGATGTGTCAAACTTTACGGCAGCGGTCTACTTGATTACTTTTTTTTTCCAAAAAAATCATTGACATTTCTTATTTTGTAACAAATCTCGTAAATTTTACAAAGTACCCCCACAAACCTTATTTGACAAAATGCTCTTAACAAATACTATGCAACGATGCAATAAAATATAGGGTATTGCATATGAAAAAGTCTAATTATTGCAATTTGTAATTTGTCATTTTCAAAAAATCATAGTAGGCGATGGAACATCGACTCCCAATTTGCCTGCATTTCAAAAGATGCGCTAAAGCCTAAGGAGTCGCCAGGAAAAAAGTTGGTTGCGTTATTTTGAATGGTTCTGAAGTTATGAATTTTTCTGTGGGTTTATTCACGACACTATTTGGACACATAAATTGACATAAGTCAAAAACTATTGCAACCAAATCTAAGGAACCTGGGTACGTTATATCGACCATTCAGTGGTGAATCCAAAAATGTAACAGAAATGGGGGTTGCCATTAAAAAAAAAACGAACTTAGTTGTGTATCTTATTTTGGAACATCCTGTACATAAATCGAAATATTTTTAGAATGTGCCTCATTGTCGGATCTATTGTTTAAAAAAAACAAGTCGATAGCTTGGATAGAAGAAAAGTTATGGAGCTTGTATGTACCTCTGGGTCACCATGTGTGTTTTGAGCATTTTTTAATCTGAAAGCACTATTTTCAGGAACACCCTGTATATTATCATCAGAAGTATAGTATTTCTAATCCCAATTGGACCGACATAAAAAGTTTTGAGAAGGAATTCTCTTTGGAGTTGCCGCCTTGACATAGGCGTCGGTATATTATTTTAGTGGTATTTTTTCAGTTACTTATTCTTACAATCATAGCAATTGATCACCCCATGTAAAAGTGGACACATGTTATCTCAACCGAATTTTATTATTTGTTTCGAAAGGTCTCGAGAAAGCCATATTGATGAAATTATTTTCAATGGATAATTCCTATCCTTACCAACACACGGCACTGATTAAGGAATATTGTGAAATGGGGAAATCATGCGCTTCAGATAACAGGTGTCCAATCCAGCTAGCCGAGCTTTTATTCCTCAAATATATTTGATAGCACCTTTACTAATAATCTGGGCAACTAGGGCCACACGCCAGAACTTTTTTATGATTGTACCAGGAACGCTTTGAAAGTAAAAACAATGGTTTCCCATTTGCCGGGCAGTGCATATGAACACTCCTCGTAGTGCTCTTATTTTTATTGCCGTTCCAATTGGGATTAGAATAACTATAGCTTCGGATGATAATATACAGGCCCACTAGAATATTTTTCTTGATACCTGCCCAATTTTTGATGCCATTAGATCATCAAAGATTTACCATAGCAGCAATTGAGAAAACATTGCAATATTTTAGAGCAGCTGTGTTTTTACAAGCTTTTATTTAACTTGCTTCGTTCGTATGTCATCCTGTCATTCTTTCTGGTTCAAAATTTGTAATCAATTTTTGGAGCACTTGCCGACATCCGATTGAGCTGAAATTTAGCAGGTGTTCATAATTCCGGTGACAATGCATTATTAAATTTTTGTTAGAGAAAAAACAAAATGGCGGCTCCAAGATGGTGGACGAGTTTTGTGATTATGGTACGATTCGATTCAAAATTGGTATGTGGTGGTTTTCAGGGTCAGAGATTATGAATTTTACTTCAAAATTCAAAAAATTAAAATAGGGGCTCTAAGATGGCTGATGATCTCTGTTTATGGTCCGATTCTATTCAAATTTGGTATGTGGGGGTTTCCTGGGTCGGAGATTATTAATTTTTATCAAAATTCACAAATTCAAGATGGCGGACGAGATTTGTAATTATGGCCCGATTCGATCCAAAATTGGTATGGGGTTTAGATGGTCTCCTCATTGAAGGACTAGATAGCTCAGAACTTACAGGAAAAAAAGCCCCATAATAACGATGCTTTAACAAAAATGCCTAGAGTAAGGTGAACTTAAGTTCTAAAACGCACAAAATGAAATAATTAAAAACCTTTTTAAAGACAATCTTTCATTCAAATGCACTAAAAAGTAAAAAATAATAGTTTTGGTTGTGTGATGTAGGTGTTATTCCGTGAGTTATAGATTCAAAAGCGTGTCACCTTTGTATTCTAACTGAAAACTTTGCACGCTTTTGAATCTATAACTCACGGAATAATCTACGTCACACATCCAAAACAATTATTTTCTACTTTTTAGTGCATTTGAATAAAAGCTTGTCTTTAAAAAGGTTTTTTACTAATTATTTTATTTATTATATGCCTCACATATACCTTAATTTTGTAGTTTTTCCAAATGGTAGATCCTTCGAGTAAATCCCAGGTATAGTTGATTTAAGGCTAATTTTTCTGCCCGTCCATTCTGTAATTTGATCCTAGTGCCTGTTCGGACAATAGAGTTTTTTTCAACTAAATTAGTGAAATTTATGTGTGATTGAAAACCAATTTCATTTCAGAATTTCATTGTTGCAAGAAGATTCTTCATTGGAGAACCAGTTTGGACACCACACAACCGTCCTTGCGATAATATGGAATGCCGAAGACATTATGTTGAGAGCCTTGAATCTGGAAGTTTTGTGAAAGTATAATTGTTGATATTTTGAGGAGTATTGTTGAATAATATTTTTTTTGGAGAAATCATGTTATAATAATAAATATTCTACTCTGGTTCCAAACTTTGTCCATATTCCATAAATAAAAGTAAGTATTTTGTTGTTGAAGCCAGAAGATGCTAGGCTTTATTCAGAGGACAACATCTGACTTCTCTCTCTTCGTATTTAAATTGATGTATGCACTTGCGCGTTCCGTATCAGAATTTAATAGTATTGTGTGGAGTCCTAATTATGATTGCGATATTGATTTAATTGAATCAGTTCAAAATAAATTCTTACGTGTATGTGCTTTCAATATGGGTTATACATACGGAGCTTATAGTTACTCTCAAATTCTCGAAGAAATGATCTAAATAGTATCAAGCATAGGAGAGTTGAATATGATTTACGCTTCTTGCATAAAATAATTATCAAAGGTCCAATTCAATTTGAATAGGAGAACTTGGATCTCAAACCTGTTTAAAGTACCTTATCATCCAACAAACTATGTTCAGCAAGTTATAGTTTGTAGTAAATATGCAAGAAAATAATTTTTCTCTTTTTTTGTTTAAAATATTTCCATATACATTGTAGATTGGCTTGTCCGTTAATGAAATAAATAAAAAAAAAAATTTGGTAAAGTACACAGAAATTTACCCTTTCACTATTAGAGTGTGCATCATGTAAAGGAATGCTATAGTGTAAACACTTTTGGTCTTGAAGTGAGGTTCGGCTCAGAACGAGCATTTAATGTATCCGCCAGTCTTCATAAAGTGCTAGTATTCTATGTCATCTGGGTGGC
Source organism: Gonioctena quinquepunctata (assembly GCA_018342105.1). Lineage (NCBI taxonomy): Eukaryota > Metazoa > Arthropoda > Insecta > Coleoptera > Chrysomelidae > Gonioctena > Gonioctena quinquepunctata. Next base: position 21,613 of record JAFIRS010006292.1, read on the forward strand.
CAAAATGTATTTTACAACAAACATATAATATATACAAAATGTATCATAATTTTGTTGATTTTATTATTATTTTAATTTGTTCTACATCTCGGGGAATTGGGAGATTTAAATCTGGATATTCTTCCAACTGATAGATTGGTATAAGCAAATTATTTCTTTCAAATATGCTCTGACAAAATACATAAAAACTTTTTAACAAAAAATTAAACCGACGAAATACGGAACTGAAAAGTAAAAAATAAAATAAACCTTAGTCTCAATAACTAGGCTCCTAAACTAATGTAATTAACTAATTTTGAGTCGGCGCCAAACAAACAGGCAAATGAATTAGGTAAGGCGTGAAATGATGGCATCGAGTTGCGCGGTGACATTCTGATAATTTTTTTGAAGTAATTTAATGGTCTTCGTTGTTTGTCCGTTTGGCGCCGACTCAGGATTAGTTACATTAGTTTAGGAGCTTAGTTATTGAGACTAAAAAGGTTTGTTTTATTTTTTACTTTTCAGTTCCATATTGCGTCGGTTTAATTTTTTGTTGAAAAGTTTTTATTTTTCAATTTTTTGTGGCTTAAATCTACTAATGACTAACTGCTTGTTTTTTTATCACTTCCAAATACTTACCCACCTTACTTCAACTATTACCAGTTAAATAATATGATTATCTACTTTTACTATTTGTTGTAATATAAATTATTTTTGTTGTTCTGGTTAGTTTATTTCATTACTTTGTATATCATTCCATCCTCTCATAGAATATAATGATTGTGATAATGACACTAGCGATCTGTCATCGTCAACTACATATTGTGCCAATGTTCACAAGTGAAAAATCAATTATACCCTATTTTTCTACCCGTAAGGGTGGATAATTCCATTCGAAATCCAAATATGATCAACTATGAGGTATACCCTATCTGATGAAAAAAGAATCATCCAAATCGAAGATCCCAGTACAAAGTTATAGCTGATAGAATCGGTTAACGGACCAGAATTCAGAGGGTGAGTGATCAATATCTCATTTTGTTACCCTTAGGGGTGGATTTCATATTTTAAATTCAAATGGGACCAACTTCGAAGTACACCCTATCCACTGAAAAAAGAATTATCGGAATCGGACGTCTCAGTAAAAAGTTATGCATAAAATAAAAAAAAAAAAAAAATATACGCGTCGACTAGAGAACCTCCTCCTTTTTGGTTTCGTCGGTTAAAAATGAAGGAGAACGCATAATCTCAATTTCTCAGAATTGCATAGCTCAATAAATCAATAGATTTGGTTGCTCTAGCAGGCATAACTAGAGCAGAAAAACATTAAAGAAACACTTCATAAATGACAGATTTTGGCAATCTGCAGTAACTGATTTAATTTTCAGATGTACAGAATCTCCTTTTTTTTTCGTAACAATTATTAGGGCACATTTAATTTGGGAGTTGCGTTGTTTACACGAAATTCATTGCTTTGGCATGGCAATAGGTAAGGGAACCAAACTAGATAAAACACTAGCACTATACTGTGGCCGACTGTAGAACTAAAACATTGTCGCGAACCCACCCTCACCTTGGAGTTGGAGGAAGAAGAGGGTGTTTACACCATATTTTTTTTTTAGATCAAGGTGTACATCATAGTAAATGTTTTTTAATAACCAATAAAATTACTTTTTATTCAAATTCATCACCTCCCACCAAAATTCAACCATTTAGCATAACTTTGTTTTCATTCTGTTTTTTTTAAATTATAACCCAAAATTCGATAATGGTAAAATTTCTTTTTAACCGACGAAACCAAAAAGGAGGAGGTTCTCTAGTCGACGCGTATATTTTTTTTTAGGTATGATCACGCATATCTTTTTATTGAGACGTCCGATTCCGATAATTCTTTTTTCAGTGGATAGGGTGTACTTCGAAGTTGGTCCCATTTGAATTTAAAAGATGAAATCTACCCCTAAGGGTAGCAAAATAAAGGAAATTGATCACTCACCCTCTGAATTCTGGTCCGTTAACCGATTCTAACAGCTATAACTTTGTTCTGGGATCGATTTGGATGATTCTTCTTTTATCAGATAGGGTATACCTCATAGTTGATCATATTTGGATTTCGAATGGGATTATCCACCATTACGGGTAGAAAAATAGGGGATAATTGATTTTTCACTTGTGAACATTGGCACACATATGTAGTTGACAATGACAGATCGCTAGTGTCATTATCACAATAAATCTATTCTATGAGAGGATGGAATGATATACAAAGTAATGAAATAAACTAACAGAACAACAAACATAATTTATATTACAACAAATAGTAAAAGTAGATAATCATATTATTTAACTGGTAATAGTTGAAGTAAGGTGGGTAAGTAAGTATTTTGGAAGTAATCAAAAAACAAGCCGTTAGTAATTAGTAGATTTCAGCCACAAAAAATTGAAAAATAAAAACTTTTTAACAAAAAAATTAAACCGATGAATTACGGAACTGAGAAGTAAAAAATAAAATAAACCTTCTTAGTCTCAATAACTAAGTTCCTAAACTAATGTAAGTAACTAATTTTGAGTCGGCGCCAAACAAACAATCAACAAGATCATTAATTTATTTAAAAAAAAATTATCAAATGTCACTGCCCTACTCGATGCCATCATTTTACGCCTTACCTAATTCATTTGCTTGTTTGTTTGGCGCCGACTCAAAATTAGTTACTTACATTAGTTTAGGAGCTTAGTTATTGAGACTAAGGTTTATTTTATTTTTTACTTTTCAGTTCCGTATTTCGTCGGTTTATTTTTGCCACGTTCGTGCTTTCCACTTTCTACAAAGTTCTTCTAGTTTTTAAAACATGAATGAAATAATAAATTTTTTTTGGAGGACGTTTCAAAATAATAAAACTGATTTGACTGCTTTTATTTAAATACTGTAACAAAGGAGTACCTACTAGGGGCGGATGGAGTCGCCGGGCCATTTGGAGATTTCCCCCTGGGCTCCCGGTTTTGGGGACCGCATTATGGTGATTTAAAATGTAATAAAAAATAAATTAGATGAATTCCACCTATTAATTGCTAAATATCCCAAATTCTTTGCGTTTTAAGATCGAAATGAATCACTTTAATTTCCCAAACATGTATCTATTTCAAGCCTTCGATGTTTTGAATGCTTACGCTAACTAGAGCTAGATAGAGGCTAGTGCTCGAGGGGGTGTAGTTATCTATGCTCATAATTCCATTACAGTTAGGAAACTCAAGTTGAAGTTGCCATCGACAGAAAAATATTTTTAATACTGCCTTGGATCTCTGCTAGCTAATAACCGGAACTATCTTTTCATTTGTGTGTATAGGTCACCCTCTGGCAACTTCCAGATGTTTTTAGATCATTTGGAACTGTTGTGCAATGAACTTATAAAGAAATTTCAATTTTTTGTATTATGTGGAAACTTTAATACAGATTTTCTGGAAAGAAATACTTAGTTGGATTTATTAGAGTCATTTGATATTGTTCCACATATTCACCAACCTAAACGTAAAAAAGATGTTTGGATAATATTATGAGTAACCTGAGCGATGAATTGGAGGGTGAAGTCCTGTATGCGGCATTCTCGGATCACTGTGGTCAGTTGCTCTCAGTAGAAATGCCAGAACTCACTAAAAGAAAGCATGTATCATTGAAATATAGATAGATATAAATGAAAACAATAGAACCTCTTTTCAACAACAAATCTCTAAGGAAACGTGGTCTGATCTAACAAATAGCCATAATGCCAATACCTTCTATCATTCCTTTTTATCCATATTCTACTATAATCACTTTGACCTGGCATTTCCTGAACAACTACACATAATAAAAACAGATCCAAAAACGCAGTGGGTTACCACAGAAGTTGAAAAAATGTCACTAGACTTAAGAGACTTATATCTCATCACACTATAATGGTACTAAACAAGACCTGCAAACACTATAAAAAAAGAAAGGACGACTACAAAAAATTTGTTAACCAAAATAAAAGAACTTTCAATAATGGGTTAATTCTAAACTCTGACAATTAGACAAAGACAATTTGGAAATTGATTAACCAGGAGACTGAGTCCAAGAGTTCCTCTGTGCCTCTCGAAATGGTTGACAGTCAAAAACAAGTTGTCTGCGACCCAAAAGAAATAACTGAATTTTTTTTGGAACAATTCTCTCTCTCACAATTTGAATATGAATGAAGTCGCTCATCTCGATAGGTCAGTCCCTTTCTCTTTCTTTCTGAGACCAACGGATTTCCAAGAAGTTGAAAGTGTTATAAGAAATCTGGCAACCAAATTTTCTAGTGGTATACACGGAATACTAAGCAATGTGATCAAAACTGCTGCACATGAAATATCAGAACCACTTGCAAAACTGGCCAATATATGTTTCACAACGGGTATGTTTCCAGATAAGCTAAAAAATGCAAAAATCACACCGGTCTATAAAAATGGTCTAAAAAGTGACTTCTCAAACTATATACCTATATCACTCTTACCAGTATTCTCGAAGGTCCTGGAGAAACTGATATATGCAAGACTACTTGATTTTTTGAAAGAACACCACATTCTTAACTCATGTCAACACGGTTTTTTACCAGGAGAGTCATCAGAAATGGCCATTTGCCATTCACTTAAATACTTAGTTGATCATATTGATAAAGGATAACTATTAACAGGTATATCCTTCGATCTCTCCAAGGCTTTCGATTCCTTGGACCATATCCTTCTCAAAAAACTTTGGGTAGAACTCGCATGAGTTGGCGCAGTTATTTGAATTATCAAAAATACTTATAAAGTAATCATTAATTTCGTTTGGTTCTCGCAAGGTATCAGGTAGCTCACTGTTACATTTAGAGGTTTTGATATTCAAGTTGCTCAGACCTTTCCATAATTTTTTATCATCTTTTTCATTTTCTAATTTTGTTAGATACGCTGATTTTTCCCTTCTCAACGATGCTAACGCAAAATTGCGGCATTCCTTATAATGATTCCAGTTTTCAGGATTTTTTGTTTTTTTATATTTGCTTAGTGCTTTATCACGTTCTTTCAGAATTAATTTGAGGTTATCGGTAAGCCAGGGAGCAGGTGGTTTACTTACTCTAATTGTTTTATAAGGTGCATGCAAATTAAAAAGGTAACTGATATTATCTTCTATGAATCTGACTTTATGATTTATGTCGTTAATATGAAAAATATTATCCCAAGGAATATTCAATAGATTCTGTTCGAAGGCATGTACATTGAGCTGTTTGTAATCGCGAATACGAATAAATTTCTGCTTAGATTTCTTAACAACAATATTTAAGTACAAAAGGGCATTCTATTGTGATCACTGACGTCAGAAGGGACTGTACCGCTATTGAGACATATTTCTTTACAGTTGATAAATATCGGGTCCAAACATGTTGCAGAAGTTGCGGTAATTCTTGTTGGTTATTTATGAGATTGAAATAGTCATAAGTATCAAAAGTTTCCAAAAGAGAATTGTGTTGCAGCATATTAACATTCCAGTCTCCCATTAAAACAGAGTAGTCATATTCGGTCAATAGTTGGGGGATAATGTCATTCAAAGCATCTAACATGTCGCCAAGCTAGGGGCACGATAGAGTATAGCCAAAAAATTTTATAAGTACTAATCCTCAGACTCAAGAATATATATTCAAAATTTGCATTTCCTATGTAATGTCAGAAATTGCACAAGGTAAGGAAGATCGAACATAGACACCTACACCACCTCCAACTCTATTTAACCTGTCTTTCCTATATAATGTATAACCTGGTAATGAGACTGCATTGGAATCGATTGCTTCATTTAACCAAGTTTCGGTTACACCTATTATATCGTATAAATTGTGTACTAGTTGACAAAAACTCACAAATTAGTATTAGTGATCTTGTATTTGAATGTGCTATCTTTAAATGGTTTGTACTAGCCATGAGTAACAATTGAAATAGATACATATTACTCAGAATAATAATCAATAGAGTTTTTTAGTCGCTGCAAGTGAAATAAGTACGTTTGACAATCTTTGTTAAATACCTCGTGATTCACGTCATAGTTTAACTTATATTTTTTGTTTGCACGTAAACAGTTGCAACATTTTTTCAATTGCTTAGGGCAATCCTCAATTTTGTGCTCATCTCCACAATACATACAAGTTATTTTGTTTTTACAATATTTATCCTTATGGTCAAAATCATTACATATTTTGCATCTTGAAATTGTTAAATCTTCATACACAGGGCATCTTTCCCAGGAGATGAAGACTTTCTTGTTGTCCATGAACTTTTTGAAAAGGGGAGCTGAACACTCAGCACAGACTGTCACCTTTCCATTATATATATATATATATATATATATACTGGGAACACACTTTCTTGAACCCTGCAGACCACTTTTAAAAAGGCTTGGTATACTACCACTTCCCTCTCTTTACATATACAGGCTACTAATTTTTGTTAAAAGTAATTCAAACCTCTTTATAAGAAATGCAGTTGGATACCAGTGATAGAGTAATGCGTTCTTCCAACAACCTTAGAATTCCAATACACAGTACAGCTTTATTTGAAAGAGTGGGCAGAATATCGAGGAATACAAATTCTCAATTCTCTACCAAGCGATCTCAAATCAATACAGAGTATACATTTATTTAAACATAAAGTTAAGAATTATTTACTAGAACACTGCTTCTATTCTGTTGTTTATATTAAGAAAATGTTTCATACAGGGTGAGCCATACAGCCACCTATACCAAAAATAATTAGGCTTTGAAATTACTAAAACAAGAACTTTTTTAGTGACTTTTGAGTAACTTAATAACATTACATCAGGTATGCCGCATACCGTAAGAATTTTAAATATACAAGGTGATTTAATTATAATTACCTACCAAATATCTTTGTCCGATATAAGTAATCGACAAGTTTTTATACACGTGGCAACAAAGATGATAATAAGTTAATAACCCATTTTCATATGTAGGTATTATTCAAATACTGGGAACCTATTTCGTATAGGCAGGTACTTCACAATATACGTCTAGAGCGAGTTATATAATTATAAAACTTATAATAGCTATTACCTCGCTGATAACTAAATAAATGCACTATTTTTAGCAGAAAACTATGTTGATTTGGGATCATCCACGCAGGCAAGAATTATAACAAAGGTATATTGGAAAAAACTATCAGAAAAATTAAATGAACCGTTAAACTCATTTCCACACCACCACAGAGGTAGAGGTTTCGGCGCGTTTTTTTTATAGTGGTGCCCCAATAGGCATATTTCACGTAATTGAGACATTTTTTTTGTTAGAAGTGCATATTAAATTGAAGAGAAGGTTCTATAGGATAGGGAACATAGTAGCGAGCATAGAAATTGAACTGACCATTAGAGGGTACTTTTATCAGATATGAAAATGTGGAGACTGATGAGTGCAGTCACCAGATGGATAAGGGAGTTAGAAACAACAATGAAGTGACAGGAAAAGGCAGAGCAGATCTGATACAGCTTAGGTAGAGTTGATATTTAAAAGATGTGCAAATAAAATGGGTGACGAGTGATTCTACATAAAGAGATGTTTTGAAACAGAAGTACTCAGTTAGGATTAGTAACTGATATTTTAAATCACCTTAGGACCAATGTGCACCTCTCCTGGCAGATTCCTTTCCCCTGAATCGTCTATAGAATTTAAAAGTTTGGTTGAAGGGAATTTTATATTTTACTGATGTCTAGCATATTCTAAAAACCACACAACACTAGCAACATGAGCGCATGTACCCAATGTCCTAGCTCCTGATTTACAGGTACAGTAGTATTCTGTTATTGAATCCTCGCGATTCTCATTTGCGTTATTGTTATATACAACCCAGAAGCGTACGTTTAGCAGCATTCACAAACCTAGAGTAAATTCTAAATATCAACCAATAAGGTTCCTGATTTAATTCGTCGATTTGAATCAAATTGCGGTTTTGTCTTTGAACAGTATCTTGTATGTAAGATGCCGCTAAATAAATATGGTAGGGACCCGTTAATTTTGTTAAATACTCTGTTTAATCGAGAAATTGAAGTACATGTTCGTTGTTCAAACGATTCCACTGACCATTTCGCCGTAAAAGATTTTCATTTTGAACACGAATTTGGACCCAATTATTTTCTTGCAATTTGTCCAGCATTTCATTAGCTATTTCAGGTGTTCCACTTATTCTATCAAGGGATGATACTTGTTTATTAAAGCACCAGCAATAAGATAAAATTCTTTTAAATGAGCTGCATGCAACGTGGATATTTTTCCGGATTTTTTTTTAAATCGTCTTGAAGTGACCATTTCTAGATTCTACTACCCATCTAATAGTCGTAATTATTCTGTTTTGGTTAGCCTCAAGAGCAGTAAAGTGTTTTTGGTGCGGTGGAAGGAAACTTGGCATATAATATTGAATTCCAAGATTTTCAAATGTGTCTACAGAATCTCTATAGCCTCTATCGACTATCACGATGTCGCCGTGTTGAAACTGGTTCCTTATTCCATTTAAATCATGTTCTACAGCATGATCCAAAATCGCTACATCGTTATTTGATGCATCCGAAAAATATGGTCCACGTTCTTCTATATGTAACCATCGGGAGGTACTATTATTTCTGGTTTCACGAGATGCTCTTTTTTGTAGAAACAGTGAGATTGACGTAATATTCTAAAGTTACTACTTTTATATATTTTATTGTAAATACAATCTATGTACACTATTGCTTTTGGCAGATTGGGAGTAGGATTGTACAACTGATTGATATATGGAGATACATGTCTAGCTATAAAATTTTCTCTTGTAATTGCATTAAAACCAATATTATTCGGTACAAACCGCCTGAGAAGTGATTACCGAACATTTGAAATTGTTAGGCTCACAGCTTGTCTGGAAGGATAGTTGAGAAGAATCTTTAAAAATTTATCAGTTATCCCATGTCTCAATTTTATTAAAAATGTTAGCGAATGCTTTTTATTGATTTTTCGTGCTTTGCCATATTGCTCTACATCATCACAACATGTATATAACTCCTCAAAGTTATTTTTGGATATAGACGTTAAAGTTTTGAAATCGTCTTCGGTAATCCTTTCTGTGCATTCTCAATTAATATTTTTCTAATTAGCATTCGCTTAAATCCTTAAGGAAGATATACATCGTTGAAGGTTTGGTACAAAATATGCTTTGTTAACAAAACGTAAACCTCGTATTAAATCTGGTAACACAAAACTATTATTTGTTTGAAGGTTGTAGACGATGTGGTAACTTGATTACTATCGTTTCGGACGTCCATCGTCTTAATGTATTTAAAAGGTTTTCACGACGTTTCGAATGCTTGTATCTGCAATCGTCTTCAGGTGAATACTCACCTGAAGACGATTGAATATTCACCTGAAGACGATTGCAGATACAAGCATTCGAAACGTCGTGAAAACCTTTTAAATACATTAAGACGATGGACGTCCGAAACGATAGTAATCAAAACCATTATTGTCAAGATGATGATCACATATTCTTAAAAAGTCAGGTACATATATGTCAGAAAAAACCAATACATCAACTCTACATTCTAGAGACATTCTATGTAGGTTTTCTTGGGCATTATATATTATGCAAGAATGCCTTCGAGCTGGAGAAAGCACATTAAAACGTAGACAGTTCGGATTAATTAGTATTTGATGACATTCATCTCTCACAGCATTAGAACAATTTATTAATGTGAAGTTATCCACACTTTTCCATCCACGGTTTCTGACGTAGAGACTGTCGGACTCGGGATGGCCAAGAAATAATGTGCGTTGTTGCCAGATTTCTACTATGCGTTTCATTCATGTTTCCTGGTCCATGATTCATTTATCACCCCTTCGATGAATTTTGATTGTGTGGGTATTATTATAGTAAGTAGTAATTACATGTTGTGTCATGAATGTTTCTATGTAGAATGATGGAAAATGGAACGAAGAAGCAGTTTCTGGTCTCAAATTCATTTGTCCTACCGTCGGTGACATCGAAAATAATTAAATTCGAATTTTTTGGGTGCTATCTCTGTTACTATTGGATGTGTCATGAATTTCTACATGTAGAATGATAAAAAATGGAAAGAAGAAGCAGTGTCTGGCCTCAAATTCATTTGTCCTACCGTCGGTGATGTCGAAAATAATTAAATTCGATTTTTTGGGTGCTATCTCTGTTACTATTTGATATGTCATGAATTTCTCCATGTAGAATGATGAAAGATGGTACGAAAAAGCAGTTTCTAGCCTCAAATTCATTTGTCCTACCGTCGGTGATGTCAAAAATAATTAAATTCGAATTTTTTGGGTGCTATCTCTGTTACTATTTGATGTGTCATGAATTTCTCCATGTAGAATGATAGAAGATGGAACGAAAAAGCAGTTTCTAGCCTCAAATTCATTTGTCCTACCGTCGGTGATGTCAAAAATAATTAAATTCGAATTTTTTGGGTGCTATCTCTGTTACTATTTGATGTGTCATGAATTTCTCCATGTAGAATGATAGAAAATGGAAAGAAAAAGCAGTTTCTGGCCCAAATTCATTTGTCCTACCGTCGGTGATGTCGAAAATAATTAAATTCGAATTTTTTGGGTGCTATCTCTGTTACTATTTGATGTGTCATGAATTTCTCCATGTAGAATGATAGAAGATGGAACGAAAAAGCAGTTTCTGGCCTCAAATTTATTTGTCCTACCGTCGGTGAATTCGAAAATAATTAAATTCGAATTTTTTGGGTGCTACCTCTGTTACTATTGGATGTGTCATGAATTTATCCATGTAGAATGATAGAAAATGGAAAGAAAAAGCAGTGTCTGACCTCAAATTCATTTGTCCTACCGTCGGTGATGTCGAAAATAATTAAATTCGAATTTTTTGGGTGCTATCTCTGTTACTATTTGATGTGTCATGAATTTCTCCATGTAGAATGATAAAAGATGGAACGAAAAAGCAGTTTCCAGCCTAAAATTCATTTCTCCTACCGTCGGTGATGTCAAAAATAATTAAATCCGAATTTTTTGGGTGCTATCTCTGTAACTATTTGATGTGTCATGAATTTCTCCATGTAGAATGATAGAAGATGGAACGAAAAAGCAGTTTCTGGGCTCAAATTCATTTGTCCTACCGTCGGTGATGTCGAAAATAATTAAATTATAATTTTTTGGGTGCTATCTCTGTAACTATTTGATGTGTCATGAATTTCTCCATGTAGAATGATAGAAGATGGAACGAAAAAGCAGTTTCTGGCCTCAAATTTATTTGTCCTACCGTCGGTGATGTCGAAAATAATTAAATTCGAATTTTTTGGGTGCTATCTCTGTAACTATTTGATGTGTCATGAATTTCTCCATGTAGAATGATGAAAGATGGAACGAAAAAGCAGTTTCTAGCCTCAAATTCATTTGTCCTACCGTCGGTGATGTCGAAAATAATTAAATTATAATTTTTTGGGTACTATCTCTGTAACTATTTGATGTGTCATGAATTTCTCCATGTAGAATGATGAAAGATTGAAAGAAAAAGCAGTGTCTAGCCTCAAATTTATTTGTCCTACCGTCGGTAATGTCGAAAATAATTAAATTCGAATTTTTTGGGTGCTATCTCTGTTACTATTTGATGTGTCATGAATTTCTCCATGTAGAATGATGAGAGATGGGACGAAAAAGCAGTTTTTAGCCTCAAATTTATTTGTCCCACCGTCGGTGATGTCGAAAATAATTAAATTCGATTTTTTTGGGTGCTACCTCTGTTACTATTGGATGTGTCATGAATTTATCCATGTAGAATGATGAAAAATGGAAAGAAAAAGCAGTGTCTGACCTCAAATTCATTTGTCCTACCGTCGGTGATGTCGAAAATAATTAAATTCGAATTTTTTGGGTGCTATCTCTGTAACTATTTGATGAGTCATGAATTTTTTCCATGTAGAATGATGAAAGATGGAACGAAAAAGCAGTGTCTGGCCTAACATTTATTTGTCCTGCCGTCGGTGATGTCAAAAATAATTAAATTCGAATTTTTTGGGTGCTATCTCTGTAATATTTGTTCATTTTTAACGGAAAACTTTTAGAATGATAGTCTCAAATTTATTTGAACTACCATCGATGACGTCGAAAAATTAGGAGTTAAAATTTTTTGGCCATGTGAGTTTTTTTGGTTGAGGCTTTATTTGCCTGGATATTATCTTCGGTAAGTAGGTGGTTGAGGAATTATACAATTTTTGTTTTTGCTGTGTTGAATTGTCTGTTCTGAATGGGAGCAATTATTACAATTATTCACACGGCAAGATTACATGGTTTTTGATGGCTCCCATGGCTCATGCATGATTTGAACATGTTCAAAAAAGATTCAATACGTCTTCAATATTGCATACATAGGTCACACAGCCCAGTTGAATATTAATTTTTTCTAATACAGTTTATGTGAGATGATCTCAAACAACTCGAACATGTCTTGCAGTCTTTCTCATTGAATGATAGACCACAATAGAAACAGTCTCTGGAAACATCGTCTGATGATGATATCAAAATTTCTTTTAAATAGTTTCTATACTCTTTAATATCAACATTGTTCATGAGCGAATTGCCTTTTGCAATATTTTCCAGAAAGTACGTAACAAAAACACCACAGCTGTAACCATCTGTCTGCCTGTCGTGTTTAATCAATTTCGTTTTCCACTCAATGTTTTCTATAGATTTTTCACTAAATGAGTTATAAAATTCCAGGTATTTCAAAAACTTCGTCAAATATTGCTCGGTTTCTTTGGAGGTACTACCGGTTGGATTCAGAAAAACGAAATATCCATTTGATAAATCCACCACAGCCAAACAAAAGTGATGTAATTTCGGTCGTGGTTTTATATCTGAAAAATTTTGCAAAATTGGAAAAACTATTATATCCTTTTCGAATTTGAAACTGTCTATAGAACAATGATGATTATTAGAAAACAGGAATATTCTTGTAGCCAAGATACAGTTGACGACTTGATAATTATTGGTATTGAAAATATTTAGACATATGTCTACGAGCCAATCAGTCATCCATTCCTCTGATGATAAAATTGCAAAATCATTCGAAGTCACTTCTTTTATTATACAATCGAAATCGTTATAGTGCGATATACGGTATGTCTTTTCGATATTTTTATAATAACTTTGATCGGAAATTAGTCCATTCGGTAAAATTATCAACTCTTTTTCAGTTTTCCATTTGAATTCCATAAGCTCAAGTACTGCTCCCGATAAATACGGTAGAAGATAATAATTAAAAAAAGTGCTCAGTTTGATCGACAGCATATTCCAGGTGATGTCATCTCTTTCGATTCTTTCGATTTTTGTTCCTTTGTGAGTATATATTATGAAGTCACACCATGATCTATTTGTGATGCGGAGTAAACCTTGAACCTGGTAAAAATATGGATGATTTTGTTTCAACTTGCCACTATCTTTATCACAATATGGTATCAAATTATCCCTGCATGCTTGATGTGGTTCGTTATATCCGATTGTATAGGGACATTTGATCTCAATGAGACCATCATCTTCCACAAGACCATCGGGTGATGCACCCATATATTGTTGCTGGGGATGAATTTGCAGACCTGATTTTTTCACCTTGATATTTCGAATTAGTTCATATTCTTTTATCGCAGGATCTTCATTTATTATACCATGGTTAATGGAAGCTACATTGATAGCTGGCGGTTCGACAATATCTTTGGCTACTTTAATCAAAGTATCTGAACTTCTCCCCCGCATTATTTTCCCAAAGATGGATGCTGTTAAGCGTATTTTTCTCTCATCTTTCCAAAGTGCACTTTCTCTCTGAGTTCGGGTCAATTTTTCAATGTCCAATAGTTCATCTAAGGTTTTGCAATAATTATTTTCGAAAAACCTCTCACATTTCATGCGGAATTCTAAAAATTGTCCTGTTTGTGTGTGATTTACACCATCATCATTATATTCGCAATATTTGCAATAAAATGAGCCTTCGAACGATTCACATTTATTTGACACACATTTCTGGTGAATCCATCCATTACAACTGTCGCAAGCCACCCAGTATGCGGTCTCATCTAGGAAACCTTCTCCACAATATATGCAAGGGTGCTGTGTATCATTTATGACGTCTGTAGGACATTCATTTAAAGTTCTCTTCAGTGTGTTTCGCAAAAAAATATTTTTTATAGATTTACTTTTCTTTTGTCAGATTTCTTGAGAAGCAAGATCTGGAGTTGGTTCATCGACAGACATTGTTTTTCCATTGCACTTCGATTTGGGAATTTGGTGATACCCAATACAGAACTAAAGAAACAAAACAAGCTATAAATATGCAACTGAAAACAATATTCAAACCAATATTTATGAATCACACAAAAATTTCCGAATGGAAGAAAGTTTTCCAAATACTCTGGAATAGTAATCACTCAAATGTAAAGTTCAGAGGAGCGGAGAGAGTTGTATAAACGGCAAACGGCCAGAGAAGTGTAGACGATCTATAAGGTAAACTTTAAATTTAAAAACTGCATACATGATCATATTATCTATAGTATTGCTCTTAGAGAAAAATTGCAGGGCACAAAAAATGTTTATTTTACGGGATTCTACCGATATGTTGTAAAAAAAAATATTTTTTCGATCAGAAAAAAATCATGAATTACACGAAAATGATTGAAATGAAGTGTGTTCGTAGTTTTTTATATCGATTCAGACATTTAAGCATTATTGGCGAATCGACTTCAACGAAAAAATAACGGAATTCAATAATTATCGGAGTCCACGAAGTGGAAACAATTAATGCAACATGGACAACAGATTTGAGAGTGGGAACTGACATTTCAATCTATCATTCTTTATGAATTTGAGGCCAGAAACTGCTTTTTCGTTACATTTTCTATTATTCTACATGGAGAAATTCATGACACATCAAATAGTGACAGAGGTGGCACCCAAAAAAATCGAATTTGATTATTTTCGACATCACCGACGGTAGGACAAATGAATTTGAGGCCAGAAACTGCTTTTTCGTTACATTTTCTATTATTCTACTTGGAGAAATTCCTGACACATCGAATAGTAACAGAGATAGCACCCAAAAAATTCGAAATTAATTATTTTCGACATCACCGACGGTAGGACAAATGAATTTGAGACTAGAAACTGCTTTTTCGTTCCATCTTTCATCATTCTACATGGAGAAATTTATGACACATTGAATAGTAACAGAGATAGCACCCAAAAAATTCGAATTTAATTATTTTCGACATCACCCACGGTAGGACAAATGAATTTGGGACCAAAAACTGCTTTTTCTTACCATTTTCTATCATTCTACTTGGAGAAATTATTTTCGACATCACCAACGGTAGGACAAATGAATTTGAGACTAGAAACTGCTTTTTCGTTCCATCTTCCATCATTCTACATGGAGAAATTCATGACACATCAAATAGTAACAGAGATAGCACCCAAAAAATTAATTATTTTCGACATCACCGACGGTAGGACAAATGAATTTGAGTCTAGAAACTGCTGTTTTGTTCCATCTTTTATCATTCTACATGGAGAAATTCAAGACACATCAAATAGTAACAGAGATAGCACCCAAAAAATTCGAATTTAATTATTTTCGACATCACCGACGGTAGGACAAATGAATTTGAGGCAGAAACTGCTTTTTCGTACCATTTTCTATCATTCTACATGGAGAAATTCATGACACATCAAATAGTTACAGAGATAGCGCCCAAAAATTTCGAATTTAATATTTTCGACATCACCGACGGTAGGACAAATAAATTTGAGGCAAGAAACTGCTTTTTCGTTCCATCTTTCATCATTCTACATGGAGAAATTCATGACACATCAAATAGTAACAGAGATAGCACCCAAAAAAATTCGAATTTAATTATTTTCGACATCACCGACGGTAGGACAAATGAATTCGAGGCTAGAAACTGCTTTTTCGTTCTATCTATTATCATTCTACATGGAGAAATTCATCACACATCAAATAGTTACAGAGATAGTACCCATAAAATTCGAATTTAATTATTTTCGACATCACCGACGGTAGGACAAATGAATTTGAGACTAGAAACTGCTGTTTCGTTCCATCTTTTATCATTCTACATGGAAAAATTCATGACACATCGAATAGTAATAGAGATAACACCCAAAAAATTAGAATTTAATTATTTTCGACATCACCGACGGTGGGACAAAGAATTTGAGGCGAGAAACTGCTTTTTCGTTCCATCTTTCATCATTCTACATGGAGAAATTCATGACACATCAAAGTTACAGACATAGCCCCAAAACATTCGAATTTAATTATTTTCGACATCACCGACGGTAGGACAAATCAATTTGAGGCTAAAACTACTTTTTCGTTCCATCTTTTATCATTCTACATGGAGAAATTCATGACACATCAAATATTTACAGACATAGCACCCAAAAAATCCGAATTTAATTATTTTCGACATCACCGACGGTAGGACAAATGAATTTGGGCTAAAACTACTTTTCCTTCCATTTTATCATTCTACATGGAGAAATTCCATGACACATCAAATAGTTACAGACATGGCACCAAAAAAATTCGAATTTAATTATTTTCGACATCACCGTCGGTAGCAAAAATGAATTTGGGACCAGAAACTTCTTTTCCTTACCATTTTGTATCATTCTACATGGAGAAATCCATGACACATCAAATAGTAACAGAGATAGCACCCAAAAATTTCGAATTTAATTATTTTCGACATCACCGACGGTAGGACAAATGAATTTGAGGCTAGAAACTGCTTTCTCGTTCCATCTTTCATCATTCTACATGGAGAAATTCATGACACATCAAATAGTAACAGAGATAGCACCCAAAAAATTCGAATTTAATTATTTTAGACATCACCGACGGTAGGACAAATGAATTTGAGGCAAGAAACTGCTTTCTCGTTCCATCTTTCATCATTCTACATGGAGAAATTCATGACACATCAAATAGTAACAGAGATAGCACCCAAAAAATTCGAATTTAATTATTTTCGACATCACCGACGGTAGGACAAATGAATTTGAGACTGGAAACTGCTGTTTCGTTCCATCTTTCATCATTCTACATGGAGAAATTCATGACACATCAAATAGTAACAGAGATAGCACCCAAAAAATTCGAATTTAATTATTTTCGATATCACCGACGGTGGGACAAATGAATTTGAGGCTAGAAACTGCGTTTTCGTTCCATCTTTTATCATTCTACATGAAGAAATTCATGACACATCAAATAGTTACAGAGATAGCACCCAAAAAATTCGAATTTAATTATTTTCGACATCACCGACGACGGTAGGACAAATGAATTTGAGACTAGAAACTGCTGTTTCGTTCCATCTTTTATCATTCTACATGGAGAAATTCATGACACATCGAATAGTAATAGAGATAGCACCCAAAAAATTCGAATTTAATTATTTTCGACATCACCGACGGTAGGACAAATGATTTTGAGGCTAGAAACTGCTTTTTCGTTCCATCTTTCATCATTCTACATGGATAAATTCATGACACATTGAATAGTTACAGACATAGCACCCAAAACATTCGAATTTTATTATTTTCGACATCACCGACGGTAGGACAAATGAATTTGAGGCTAGAAACTGCTTTTTTGTTCCATCTTTCATCATTCTATATGGAGAAATTCATGACACATCAAATAGTTACAGACATAGCACCCAAAAAATTCGAATTTAATTATTTTTGACATCACCGACGGTAGGACAAATGAATTTGAGACCAGAAACTGCTTTCTTCGTTCCATTTTCCATCATTCTACATTGGAGAAATTCATGACACATCCAATAGTAACAGAGATAGCACCCAAAAATTAATTTAATTATTTGCGATGTCACCGACGGTAGGACAAATGAATTTGAGACCAGAAACTGCTTCTTCGTTCCATTTTCCATCATTCTACATAAAACATTCATACCAACATATAATTACTACTTACTATAAAATACCCACACAATCAAAATTCATCGAAGGGGTGATAAATGAATCATGGACCAGGAAACATGAATGAAACGCATAGTAGAAATCTGGCAACAACGCACATTATTTCTCGGCCATCCCGAGTTCGACAGTCTCTACGTCAGAAACCGTGGATGGAAAAGTGTGGATAACAGTAGAAGGGCTAGGCGGGTTCTAACTCATCCCCTATTTAGGGGTGGTTTTTGGCGAGCGGTTGAGGGGGTGGTTTTCGGGTGGGGGTAGGGATGATGGCGGCAGCCATGTTGTGGGAGGGGTTTGTGAAAAAGATGGCGGTGAGAGGGTGGG
>JAFIRS010006293.1:0-39960 GCA_018342105.1 Gonioctena quinquepunctata
CAATTCGTTGAACTATGTCAATTTGTCACCATCTATTGTGAAAAATTTGAAGTAGGACGCGAGAATCTCTACTAAAAAGTCTAAACAAAATCGAATCAGTACATACACCAGGGTTTCTAGGCATCTTAGCTCCGATCGATTTTCCACACGA
Organism: Gonioctena quinquepunctata; assembly: GCA_018342105.1. Lineage (NCBI taxonomy): Eukaryota > Metazoa > Arthropoda > Insecta > Coleoptera > Chrysomelidae > Gonioctena > Gonioctena quinquepunctata. Next base: position 152 of record JAFIRS010006293.1, read on the forward strand.
GTACTTTTATCCAGGAAAGTGTCCAGGTAACCTTGTTTTGTTAAAACATATTGACAAATCCCAGTCATTTCAAAGTTTTGGGGTGTGGACCATCGGGGGTAGTCCGTTCCTGAGTTTATAGCAGAACAACTGACTCCTGCATGGAAGCTCATCGAAGGGATTCATTCGTTCAGTCAATCACCAGAATTTAGATGATGTTTAACCGACGAAACCAAAAAGGAGGAGATTCTCTATTCGACCCGTATATTTTGTTTTTCCATCATATTTTTTTATGTATGATCACGCATAACTTTTCACTGAGGCGTCCGATTCCGATAATTCTTTTTTCAGTGGATAGGGTGTACCTCGAATTTGGTCCCATTTGAATTTAAAAGATGAAATTCACCTCTAAGGGTAGCGAAATGAAGGATATTGATCTCTCACCCTCTGAATTCTGGTCCATTAACCGATTCTATCAGGCATAACTTTGTACTGGGTTCTTCGATTTCGATGATTCTTTCTTTAATAGATAGGGTATACCTCATATTTGGAATTCAAAAGGTATTAGTCACCCTTATGGGTGGAGAAATAGGGGATAATTGATTTTTCACTAGTGAACATTGGCACACACATACGTAGTTGACAATGACAGATCGCTACTGACATTATTCTTGTTCCGTCAAAATCAGTATATTCTATGAGAGGATGGAATGATATACAAAGTAATGGAATAAACTAACCAGAACAATGAAAATAATTCATATTACAACAAATAGTAAAAGTAGATAATCATATTATTTAACTGGTAATAGTTGAAGTGAGGTGGGTAAGTAAGTATTTTGGAAGTAATAAGAAAACCAGTAGGTAGTAATTGGTAGATTTTAGCCACAAAAAATTGAAAAATAAAAACTTTTTAACAAAAAATTAAACCGACGAAATACGGAACTGAAAAGTACAAAATAAAAATTTTTTAACAAAAAATTAAACCGACGAAAAAATCAACTGAAAAGCAAGAAATAAAATGAACCTTCTTAGTCTAAATGATAATTGAACTCCTAAACTAATGTAAGTAACTGATTTTGAGTCGGCGCCAAACACACTAGCAATTGAATTAGGTGAAGCGTAAAATGATGACAGCGAGATGCACGGCTGCGTTTTGATGACTTTTTTCATAGATAATGATCTTCGATAATGAAGAATATCACCATTTTTTTATTTTTACCCTTCAATAAACTCAATTTAAAATTAAAAAATATGGTAAAAATATTTTTTTTGATACGTCTTATGGTTTTCGAGATATTCAATTGTTTAGCTAGGCGTGCGACGACGCGGAGTCATCGGCCGTTGTGACGTCACTTTACAACGGTCGGTTAGTGCGTGCTCTGCTTCCGAGCTGTGTGTATGAAGTTTGCGTCGAAAATTGCTAAAAATGTCGAATCCAGAAACTAGAAAATCGTGTATTGTGCCAAAGTGTTTGAATAAAATTACTAATGCACCCGAAAAGTTGTTTTTTATTGTTGCTTTCGAACCTAAAAGTCGAAAGAAATCGATGCAAATTATGATGTTCTGGGGTGATTCGGCATTTCACTGTACAAATATCTCTTTTAACTTTTACATATCCAATAGCGTCGTCGCCGAAGCTGTTTCTAGCCGATCTAAAATAAAATAAAGATAAGTTGATCTAGTATATAAAAAATAAAATACGGTAAATATAAAGTTACTCTACACATGCACTCTGAATATTGGGAAAGAACTTTTCTTACGTGTTTTTGCCTCCTGAACACGAATCCGGAAGAAGAATGCGGCGGTCTCAAACCGTTCCCAAGTTAAAAAACTTATATATATATATATATATATATATATATATATATATATATATATATATATATATATATATATATATATATATTATCATTGAAGTTTTTATAATTTAAATAGAATATTGGTTTTTTAAAACAAATATGGGTATAACTTTAAGAACATCAAGGATGAAGAACAATTCTATCTTTAATCTCCGAAATTAAAATTTTAATTAAACTAATCCTTGATATTCTCATTTTAATAAATTCAATAATTGTAGTAATATCTATTATTATCCTATTCTTAAATCATCCATTATCATTTGGATTAATCTTTTTACTACATTCAATCTTAATTTCATGTATTACTGGATTCATAATTTTTTATTTTTTATTGCCTCAGATCGTATTTTTGATTATAGTAGGAGGAATATTAGTACTATTTATTTATATAACTATAATTGCATCAAATGAAAAATTTGAATTTTTATTTAAAAATATAATCTTAATTACATTTATAATAATAATTTCCTCTATATTATTATTTATAGATGAATTCATTATTCTGTTTCGATTAGAATATTGGATTCTATAAATCAGAATAATTTTAAAAATAATTACTAAGCAATAAATAAATACATTAATTTTCCTAATAATTTTATTATATTTATAATTTTATATTGATTTATTACATCAATTATAGTAGTAAAAATTACTAATATTCATTATGGGCCTTTACGTCAAAATTTTTGATGAAAATACCCACTCGAAAAACCAGCCCACTATTTAAAATTGTCAATAAATCATTAATTGATCTACCCACCCCTTCAAATATTAGTACCATATGAAATTTGGGATCATTATTAGGATTATGTTTAATTATTCAAATTTTTACAGGACTATTTCTAACAATACATTATTGTCCTAATAATGAATTAGCGTTCAACAGAGTATCACATATTTGCCGGGATGTGAATAACGTTTGATTAATTCGGAGATTACATGCCAATGGAGCATAATTTTTTTTTCATTTGCTTGTATACTCATATTGGACGAGGGTTATATTATGGATCTTACAACATATTAGAAACATGAATAATTGGTGTAACTTTTTTCGTTTTAGTTATAGGAACAGCATTTTTAGGATATGTATTTTGAGGTGCTACAGTAATAACAAATTTAGTATCTGCAATCCCTTATTTAGGAACTATAATTGTTCAATGAATTTGGGTGGCATTTGCAGTGGATAATGCAACTTTAACTCGATTTTTCACTTTTAACTTTATTTTACCTTCAATTGTTGCAGCAATAGTTATAATTCATTTATTATATTTACATCAAACTGGGTCAAGAAACCCTCAAGGGACCCAAAATAATATTGATAAAATACCCTTTCCTCCTCATTTTACATTTAAAGATTTAGTAGAAATATTTATTATAAGATTTACTTCAGTTTTCTCAACATTATCTAATCCATATTTATTAGGGGACCCTGATAATTTTATTCCAGCTAACCCTCTAGTGACTCCAATTCATTTCAAACTAGAATGATATTTTTAATTTGCTTATGCAATTTTACGGTCTATTCCAAATAAACTTGGAAGGGTATTGGCATTAGTATTTTCTATTGCAATTTTAAATTTAGTACCATTCATCAATATTAAAAAATACTCAAGAATACAATTTTATCCAATCAATAAATTTTTATTTTGAACATTCTCAACTATAGTGTTACTTTTAACTTGAATTGGGGCACGTCCAGTGTAAGACCCATATATTTCAACAGGTCAAATTTTAACTGTAACATTTTCCTCAAATTATATTATTAATGCTATAACGGAAAAATTTGAGATTAAATTCTTTTTAATTAGTTAATGAACTTGAATAAGTATATATTTTGAAAATATAAAATAGGGATCAACATTTTCTATTAACTTCTACTAAATTTTATTAACTTAATAAAATAAATGATGATACTCAATTTCAAACTAAAATGAAATATTTAATAATTTAAAGAAACAGGAAATTAACTTTTCCAAGCCAAATATATTAATTTATCATACCGAAATCGAAGTAAAGTACACCGAACTCAAAGTCAAAAACACGCTACTAACCCTACCTTAAAAAAAATACATAAGATAATGAATTTCTACCCAAAAATAAGAAACAGCACAATAATTTCATAATTGAAATATTCTCGTATTCAGCTGGAAAAATTATTGCACAACCCCCTCTTCTATATTCTACATTAAATCCAGAAACTAATTCTGATTCGCCTTCAGCAAAATCAAAGAAAGTACGATTAGTTTCTGCTAATCTTGACACTTACCACATTGAACATAAAGGAAATATAAGAAATAAAAACCAAGCATATTCTTGGGACTTTATGAAATCAATTATTCTTAAACTTAAAATTATAAATAAAAAAGATGATTAAATTAAAGCTGACCTAACTTAATAAGAAATAAATTGAGCAATAGAACGCAAACTTCCCAAAGGGAGAATAATTTGAAGACCAACCAAATAATAAAACCCAAGAATAAAAAAAAATAATTCTAAAAATCAATTAACTACAGGATAAACATAATATAAATTAAAATTGGATATTAAAGGGTGAGTTTGTTCTTCAATAAATAATTTAATAGAATCAGAAAAAGGCTGAATTAAACCTAAAAATTCCACCGTATTAGGACCTTTACGAATCTGATTATATCCTTAAACCTTACGTTCAAGTTAACTCGAGAAGGCAATCACAAAACACAAATAAATAAAATTACACTTACTACAAATATTAAAATTAAATATTTAAGTATCAAGTATCATTTGTAAAAATAAACTTCATATGAAGATTCTGAATATATTGCACTAATCTGCCAAAATAATATTAATATTCAATGAAATAAATTATGTATTTATTATTTGGTCCTTTCGTACTAGAATATTTCAACTAATTAATGATAGAAACCAACCTGGCTCACACCGGTTTAAACTCAGATCATGTAAAATTCTATACCAAAAATTAATTTCAATCCAACATCGAGGTCGCAAACTTTATTTTCAATTTGAACTTTCTTAAAAAATACTCAGTGAACAGGCCAGACCTTGAATTATAATCAAAAGGACATGTTTTTAATAAACAGGTAGAAAATAATTTACCGAATTCCTTAACTTAAACTGAACAAAAAAAACATAAAATTATACTGATTTCATCACTATTACTCAATCTCTAATCATAAAATGGCATTTAAAAAAAAAAAAAATTTATAAAAATAATATTGATTTATAAATTATTTTTAGCATTTTCTCATTGATTAATAATTCTAATCCTACAATTTTATATTTCTTATAAACTAATTTTAATAAATATATAAGCTCATACCTAAATTTTTTTAATATTACTAATAAAATTTACTTATAAAATTTTATTATTATTAAATAAATTGAATTTATTTCATAAAAAATTAGATATATTCAAACTGATAACATTTCATTACTAAAAAATATTTAATTAAAAAAAAATTCTTTTATCTTTTAACTTCGAAATATTTAAATCTTTAATTTATTTTAAAAAATCCTGACGCACATAGTTCACAAAATGTATTTTCCCTCTTCATAATTTTAAAAATTCTTTCTCAATACTAATCAACTCTAATAAAATGAATTTTATCTTTTTCTCACCAAACCAATAATTTTTTATTTTATTTAAAAATAATTTTATATAAAAAATAATCATTTAACTTCAAATTAAATTGAATTTCACAATTATATTTTTTATGTTAACAAAATACTTATATCAAGTTGTAATTTGAACTTCCTAAATTCACTTTCCAGTAAATCTACTTTGTTACGACTAATCTCATATTTTAATGAAAGCGACGAGCGATATGTACATATTTTGGAGCTCAAATGAAATCAACAAATTAATTAAAATTACTTTCAAATATAAATTCATATTATTCTCATATACTACACCTTGATGTGATTTATTTTTTTATCAAAATTGTTGAACATTATAATTCTTATGAAACATTCAAATTACGACGGTATGTGAATAAATAAAAAAGTTAATTAAATCGTGGATAATCTATTACAGAACAGGTTCCTCTGAATAGACTAAAATACCGCCAAAATCTTTAATTTTCAAGAACATAACTAATACCAATTTAGTTTTGAAAATTACGTTCAAAATTATAGGGTACCTAATCCTGTTAAAAAAATTTTTAATTTTAAAAAAAATACATTGATTATTACTGATTAAATTTAAATCATTTGTATAACCGCAACTGCTGGCACAAATTTTGTTAATGTTTCTCATTATAGCTAAATCTAAATTGCTCTAATATTTAATACTATTTATTGCGAAAAATTTTTTTTTTAATAATTCAACTCTCGAAAACTCACATTTAAATTTAAATAAAATTCAATTCTCCAGGATAGATAAAACTTTTTGTACTTAGTAACTTTAGAATAAACATTATTTCAGATAATGTCGCCTATACCACATAGTATTTACTATTGAAAATAAAGCATCAAAATTATTGCATTCGAAAGTTGAATCATTTTTGGCCTAGTGATTGTTTTTCGCATCACGCCCGGGATTTATGAAATGAATCCTCCACAATTCAATCCCATACTAGAATTGTTGATTATATCAATTGAAAATTAATTTAAATTGAAAATTTATGACAAAACAGCTTAACTCATCAAAGTGTTTGGAATTTTATTTACACTAATTAAATCTCAATCACAATGTAATTCCCAATATTACATCTATCCCCTCAAAAATTCAATTCATATGTTTTACTAAGCAAAGTAAATTAAAAATAAATTTATCTAAATTCAAACTTTCAATAAAATTATCTCACTTAATACAACCCAATGAAATTTAAAATTTTAATTTAACGTTCTTAACCTACCTTAAATTTACATAATTTAATTAATCCCACTAAATTAAATCTAACAATTTTTATTAAAATTTTCCCAAATTTAAAATAAAAATAAATTTCCATTAAAATATAAATATTGAAGATATTACAATGAAACCAACTAAAAAATTTATCAACCTCGAATTTACATAATATAATTTATCCCACTAGATTGAACATCTAACCCAATTTTCTAGTCAAACTTTCCCAAATTTGAAACATAAAAATAAAATTTCCATTGAGATATAGAATTATTGAAGATATTACAATGAAACCAACTTAAAAAATTTATCAACCTCGAATTTACATAATATAATTTATCCCACTAAATTAAATATCTAACCTGTTCCTTGGTACACTTCACGCATCTGGGGTGTCAGTGGCAGTTGGAAGTTGCGTGGCCCCACAACTGTCACCTAAGGCATTGGACCAGCCTGCGATCATTCTGCTTAATGTCCCAGATGATGATGGCATTCAGCACTGCCGTAATATGGTTCCTTAGGAAGTTGGGTTTTATTTTGCTTCCTGTTACTATCATATATTCATTTCTTATGATCTTGTCTAATCTTATGATTTTTGTTGGATACTTAGGCTTCGGCTTTCGAGGTCTTCCTTGATTTCTTTTATGGGGGGGTTGTTATCCAATCCGTTCAAGTTTTATGCATGAGTTCTTTCGTCGCTCTTGGAGTATGAGTGGAATTTAAGTTGTGATTGTTTTGCCTTCACCGTCATTTTGATGTGGTCGTTTTTGGTATCTGTTAGGATAATAGTTGAACTGCCTGTGAACTTCCAGAAAATTTCATTTTCTAGGCCTAGTTCGCCTCTCCATCTGTTCGCATCGTCTCCCGTGATTGGGGTGGTTGCATCAATAACGATGGCGGCCATTGTTTTGTTTGATATCGCTTGGCTGGTTTTTGTTCTGCATTGTGTTTTTTATTGCGGGAATCATCTGTTTCCATTTCTGTTTTTTCGTCTTCGTTGTCCAGGACTTGGAACTTATTGCTGATTACGATGGATTCCGTTATTGAGGCCCTTTTATCTAATTTCTTTTTATTCTTTGGATTATTTGGTGTTCTGGTTTCCTTGCTAGGTGGTGGAGAAAAATCTGATTTTTTTAAGCAATTTTTGGTTGCGGCTTGTTTGAAAGATTGTGGTAATTTTTGCAATAGTCCTCGCATATTTGGATTTTCTCTAGCCATTATTCTCTGATTGTTGCATCCCAGAATTCCTTAGCTGCACCGGTTGAAACGTATTTAATTTGTTGCCAAGGTATATCTGCCTAATCTGAGGAGTCGTATGCCTGTTGGAGGGCTGCCATGTTCTCCGAGATATTTTTATTGACTTCTAATTTGATCTCTCTATCAATCTCATTTAGTCTATTGGAGCATCTTATGTATGACTGCACCTCCTTTGATCTTGGTTCCTGTGTTCTCGGCTTCTTTTTCTCCTTTTTGATTCTCCTATTTATTTATGGCATAGCTTGCATCCGTTTCTGAATCGGACAGCTCGGACTAGATCCTTTGTTGTAATAATCTCCAGCCTTACAAATAGTTCCGTAGAGGGCGTGTTTTCTTTCCCTAGCTTTTTTCTCTCAATAATTTTTTTTTCTTTCAGTTTCTACTGATTTTGCATTCTTTAGATATTTCTTATTTTCGTCTGGTATAGTAGTACTATGTTCCATGTCTGAGGCTTCGGATGTTTGATCAGTTTGTTTTTCTCTGATGTATGAGATTTAGAATTTTTCCATGTTGTTTATGTGTATCTGAAAATCGAGTCTGGAGACAAGTTTAATATTGTTTCTGTTTCTGATATGGAGCCCACGCATTCAATGTGAATTTTGGGATCCTCTAAGTTTCTTAGATAGTGACCTGTTCCTTTCAAGTCTCCACATTTGGAGAGTTCAGTACCCGGTTTTATTGCATCCATCAACTGGGCTGTTATTTTCTCTTTTCCTTGCTGATTGTAGGTGATTAGATGGAATCCAACAGCTTTTTCTGTCTCTCGACATCTAATCCTGTTGATTGGGTTGTCTTTCCGTAGTCGAAACCGGTATTAAGTAGTGGTGCCGCCACACTCGCATTTTTCATTCCTTTGGTCGCTATCAGAAGATTCTTTTTGGCCTGAGTTATTCTGAGATGTGCTTTGGTGTTTGTTTTGCCTCATTTGTTGAATGGAATTTTGAGGCTTGTGATTCTTTTCCTTCAATTAGAGGGTGTGTCAGAATCTGAGCTTTGGCAGTCAGTCGATGCAACGATCCTTGAAGATCTTCTCATTCTAGGTTTGAGAGTCTTAGGTTTGTCAGGTTTGACAAAATTTCCGTCAGACTCTCTAGCGGATGTGTTTGCTTCTGAGGCCTCGGATACTGTTTTTTTCTGTTGATATCTAGTTGAGTTGTATCTGTTTGAACGATTGTATTTTCTAATGGTTCGTCTAGAGTTTCATCCAGGTTTTCTGAATTGTTCCGAATTTCGAACCAGGCAGTGTGGTTTTCCTCTTTCTCATGACTTTGTTCAGTTTGGGCGTTAACACCTTCTGGCACGGTCTCCCGAACCTCGAATGCCAATGAGGGCCCTCCCATCAGATCTGTTACTAAATTGTCATTTTCTATATTTGAGATCAGGGATATAATACTTCCGTCGTCAGTAACTGAGCATTCTTCGATTTTTACAAGTTGGCTTAAGTTTGGGGTTTCTCCAAGTTTTTGAAGTATCGTACCTCTCAGGAGTTGGGGGCTTGGTGGAGCAAGGCCCACCCCCTTTCTGTTCCCCTGAGTTAGAAGATTCTGTTTTTTCATTCAAATTCCCGAGTTGGAACACCAGGGATTTTTCGCCCGCCTTGTACCTCGTACTTGAGCTCTTGTGTATGTGCCTGTGTACAATCATTGATTCGAATTCAATCGAAAATATTATTCATAATATTTTTCCACGAGAATTGTTGAAAATGATCAGAACTCGTAGGAAGTCCTGTTCGTCCTGAACGTGAGAAATTTCCGAATATAATTTTGTGTCGGATTACGCTCTGTGGTTGGCTGAGCGAGCAGCAAGGGGCGTCGCCCAATTTTTGACAAAACCGTGATCAAATTGAACAGACGACTTTGGCTATGATCGATCTTCCACTCACTTGTTCTCCATCTGCTTTGATCACGGCCTTGAATACTTTTCCTAGACAAAAGACACTAATGGTCTCTAGGAAATAAATGCACTACGCAATGTCTGATGTCACTGATATTTTTGTGGTTTTGCCACAGTAGATGCAGTTTGATGAGCGGAAAACTATATACAATTTGTGGATTTTGTCCAATGTGGTATGAGAATTTTCACACAGGAGCTAAAGTGAGGTTAGGTGTATGTGTGGTACACTCGCACGACTAACCCCTGCCGTCACTGCAAGTCTGGGCAGGTGTAGTTTGACATACCAGAAAGCCGTTACCTCTGCCGGCTGAACAGCACAGGGCGCTCAAACCGCTGCCGTACCGAGAGGGATAAAGAAATAATGAATACAATTGGCCATTGGAATCAATGAAAGCATCATGATGGTTGAATGGCTTGTTACAATAACGCTGGCGCAAAGAGGAAATTACTTTAAATTGGTCACAATAATGTGATATCTAATAATTTTCATAGTTTGAGTTACATTGTAATCATTGAAGTACACTGAAATTAGTGACAGTAGCGGCATTTAGTATGGAAGTTATAATAATATGGTTAATAAATTCCTGAAAATCATCATATTATTATGAAACTGGGATTCAAAAACAGTCCGATAACTTCAATTCGTTCATTTCACTTCATAACACAATACAATAATACAATCAATGACAATACAATATTTGTTCACAACCTAAATGCACTGCACTGAATAGACTCCGCTAATATGTACTACTTTGTTTCTCTGTACAACACTATTCACAAAACTAACTGCTGCTTGCGTGATTCGCAAGACCTATGTCCCTGGTTATTCCTCCTCGAACATTCGAGCTGTTTTCGAAATATCTGAACCATGACGTCATCGGGAAACCCAAGGGTCGTTCGGAGAATATAGGTTAATCGTCTTGCAATAACATCCTACATTTTGCAACACTACCCCCCTCCAATTTTGATCGTTTCGATCAAAAATCATAGGGCGTCACTCCTTCCAGGTGAACAACCCTCATCTTAGTCCTAGGGCTAAGCTGGATTCTGTAAACTACGTTGTTGATCCCCTTCTTTACCTCGTATGGTCCTCTCCAAAACGGTGATAGTTTGGGGAATACACTTTTCTCCCGTCGTGGGTTGTACAGCCAAACCTGGTCACCTTTTTCGAACCCTCGTGAATTAGCTTTCGAATCATAACGATCTTTCATCCTGTCACTGGCCAGTATTAACCTCTCCCAAACTGTTTCATGGATTTTCAGCAGGCTGTTCCTCAGTTTATCTGCATAGTCGTATATTTCTACCTCTTGGGTGCCTGATGATCCGAACACCAAGTCACAGGGCAATCGAAGTTTCCTTCCGAAAATAATGCTAGCCATGGTGAGCTTGGTTGAGTCGTGGACGGCTGCTCTGCATGCCATTAGAGATGATGGAAGGTGTATGTCCTTGTCTTTCTGATGTTTTACCACTACTTTGGAAAGGAGCATAGTTCGGTTGAATATTTCAACCATGCCATCAGACTGGGGGTCGGAATGATGTAGCTCCATCGGTATTCCGAATCTTGAGAACATGTTGTCCACCAATGACCACTTGGTCTGGAATGGCATTGGCTTCCACCTATTTGCTGGAATAATCCATGGCACTAAAGATATATTTGTTGCCATCGTCCGTCACTGGAAAGGGTGCAGCTGCATCAATGGCTATCCGTTCAAATAGTGCGCCAACGTTGTATTTCTTCATGTCACCCCTGGACCTTGTCCTGGGACCTTTAGTGACGCCGCACTCCATACATCTTCTACACCAGATTTCTACATCGTTTCGACTTCGAACCAAGTAGAACCTCTGCCTGATCTTGTCCAGGATCTTATCGACTCCCAGATGTCCTCCTGATTTTCCTTCGTGAATTTTCTTCAAGGCTTCACCTATCCTCTTCCTGGGCAAAACCAATTGGGAAATCGACGACTTTTCATCAGCTGATTTCCATACCCGTATAAGTAATCCATTTTTTATAACCAGATATTCCATTGTACCCACATTTCCTTGAAGATGGGATCTCTGTCCGAAATATCTTCCCGGGAGGGTCTGCCGATTCCGTTTTCTTTCCAATGTAGAAAGTTTCCAATGTTTGGATCGGTTTCCTGGTCCTGTCTCATGTGTACGGTAGTCTACAGTGCGTCTAATATCGGTGACTCCTTCGTGGCATTCAATACACAGACAACAATCAATATTCCTTGAATGATCATGGAATATTATTCCTGCAAAATTGGAATAGTCTTCAACATGCTAGGAATATATTCCCAGAATATTCCATAAGGAATATTCCATGAATATGCTCATAATGTTCCAGGATTATTCTGTTTAGAATATTCCCTGAAGAAAAAAAAATATTCCTAGAAAATCCAAGGAATATTAAAAGAATCTTTTTTCTGAATATCTCAAAAATATATTCCATGAATATCATCTGAATATTGAAAATAATCCAGAAATACCTCAGGAATAATCCAGGAATGCATCGGAATATTTTCCAAAGATCCTGCTACTACAGATTTCCATAAAAAAAAAACACCATTTTGAAAGCCAGAAAATCATACCCCTTCCATTATACTAATCCATGTGGGTCGAAAATCATTTTAAGGTTTTTGTTCTATCGTCCATATAAAAGTGTGAGAAACATGTTATACCTGTATATTCCATACAATCCAGGAATTTTTTTTTAAATATTTTTCAAACATTAATTCGAAAGACCAACAAAAAATAATATTTTTCTTTCTTCCTTCAATCATTGTGGAAAATCAACGTTGTAAAATGCAATTCAATTATATCAAAATGACCAAAATGCAGTAGTGCAATTTTGACAAATCTTATGAAAACGCTAGTGATTTCCTCGATAGTTTGGAATAATAGGAAATTCTCCAAAGAAAAAATTAATGTATAAATTAATCTGAAATTTGTGAACGTTCGTTCTAGGATTCTTAACTAATTGTATATCAAATATATTAAAATGTGTCTTTTATTTCCAATTGTCTATGAATAAACATAACTGAACATAAACAAATAAAATTGAACATATACTTTATTAAATTATAATATAAAAAAAATTCAGGTATTATTTCTGTTTCTTTTAACCATTCGCTATCTCCATTCTCTACTGGGATATCTCTGAAATATAAAATGAATGAATTTTTCTATCTATATCTTACCAACACTGTTAAATATTCGCCAATTTGGTGTATTGTGAATTGTTCTCCACAAACATTCAACAGGCATGAATTATATATCTAACATTACTTGCAACACTTTCAGGGGTAAGGGATTTTGCTTGTATAGACACTATGACCACATCACACTTGAACTTAACCTCCATTCGCAAGGGTGCAGCTGCAGGAAATGGAGAGAAAGTTAAGATAAAAAATATGAAAACCTGAGAAATCTCTACATTTTCTACCCTGTAACTATTGAAACCTACGGAGTATTTGGCCTCCAAGCAACGGAATTCGTTGAAGAGATTGATAGAAAGATTTTCCGAATGACCAATGATAGGAGATCCACCAGCTTTCTCCTTCAACGCATCAGCATCGCCATTCAAAGAGGTAATGCAGCTTCGTTGTTGGGAACCATTCCAGATGGACGTCATTTGGATGAATTTTTCTACAATCCCCATTCTTAAAAGAACATATCTCAATGTAGCACGATATCCAATAGTGAAAGTTTGTCAATTCTGGGTTTTATTCCTGCTACTCAACGTTTGGATGATATATTTATTCGTCCACAAAGAATTGATATGTCCAGTAGTATCCATAAGTCTGATATTTGGAGCCAAATACCTGAAAAGTATAATTTGGATTCATCCACTTCCAAAAAAATAACGCGATCTGCCATATCTTTATCCAACTCGATTTCAAGCAGCCCCCAATCGAATTCTTCATTGCGGTGCTCCAATGATAGAAAAAATAATCGCATAAGAGACTATTGTTTTAAAGATAGCAGTAGTGGTGAGCGCATCTCCCTCAGTTAAAATTCCATCAAACCACTTGTGCTTGGAAACTCCAAAACTCTTGGTCTTAATGGTTTGAAAAACATTGGCAATATCTGCTCCATGAATAGCGCATTACAATGTTCAACGAACATTTGAAGGATATCAACACAAGCATATCAAGTATGAAGGGTGCTTTGATAAGAGCATTTGATGAAGTGGTAAGAGAACTTTGGTCAGAAGATTCATCTGATGTGGTGGTTTCTGTTGTTCCTTTGGCAAGCCAGATACAGAGATTCGCACCTCGATTCATGGGTAACGCTCAACAGGATGCCAAGGGATTCTTCAGATATTTATTGGAAGGTCTTCATGAAGATGTAAACAGAGTAAGAGAAAGTCCTAAGCCCATGTTCATAGAAATCGATGAGAATTTGAGAAATCATGAAAAGGCAAAAGATATCTTAGAATGGACAACTACAACTAAAAACTTGTCGATAACTTTGTTGGTCAACTGAAATCATCGTTGAAATGTACTTTCTGTGGCCAGTGTTCTGTCACTTTTGACCTTGCACTCCCTATTCCACAGAGTTCTGGCAAGCTCAGTCTGTCACAATGTTTGGACTCGTTTACTAGGGAAGAAATTTAGGATGATGACGAGAAACCCACTTGTTCTAAATGTAAGGAAAGGAGACAATGCACGAAGTCATTATCTATACTTTAATTCCCCAAAATTTTCGTAATTCACTTGAAAATATTTTCGCAGAAGGAGAGATTCAGAGGAAAATTAAATGCCTCCATTGACTTTTCTCTCGATGGATTAGATATGAATATTTATGCAGTAGATAATGCAGCTCCGTGTCGCTACAACGTGTATGCTGTATCCAACCATAGCGAAACAACTTTCAACGGACACCACACAGCTCACTGTAGGCACCCTTACGCAGGCACATGGCACGAGTACAATGATTCGAGAGTATCACCGCTATCACCAAAATCTATTGTGAGTGGAGAAGCATGATCAAGAGGACACCAAATCACAGCTTTGAAAAGAGCATTTCACTTATTTACATCATATATTTTATATTCATGGAATAAAGTACACAACTTTAGACATAATAGATAGAAACAAAAACGTAATATCTTCGAAACAATAGAACATACTCTCGAAATATATATCTATTAGTATTTATAATAATTTGATTAAATATATTCACCAGTTCAATTTTATTATCTCAATGAAGTAAGTAATTAAATTTTGAAACGCTATTCAATTCAATCATTAAGGAAATGAGTTATTATTCAAGGGGACTCATAACTAAGCGGTCAAACTGAACCTGGGATATCTCCCGAAAAATCAAAAGAGAAACAATGACATACGCAAAACACAAGCACAAATCATCAAACTTTCAAAAACCTTCCTTTGTTTATGTCCAACAAGACAAGACAAGATAAATACTCACTAACGTGATTTATCAAAAGTAGAAGGGCAGGCACGGTTCAATCAATTATAAACTTTAACTTCTCATAACCTATGTTTAGCAGATAGTAATGACTGACGCTGACCGTTCAGAGATTTGCCTCGATATTGACAACCGATCACAATTCGAATAATATATGTAATGCATTTCATTCAGTTGAAATGTTACATTCAGATATTTTATCTCCCATATAAATTTCCATGCCCAAGTGGTGATATTCATGTATTTTTTTCCATTTCAAGTACTTTTCTGTATATATCACGCTCACCATAATTATGATTGATATTCATTGAAATGCGTATAGGAATGATCTGTGAATATTTCATGAATACGTAAAACAGAATATTCGATCGTGAATATTCCATGAACATTCCTACAGGAATATTATATGAGTATTCTTACGGGAATATTCCAAAAAGAATACTCCTGATATATTTATCTGGGAATATTGCAGATATATTCCTTTTTGAATATTCATTGAATGTGCCCGAAGCATATATATATTCTAGGAATATCTTATGAATATTGAGAATATATTCTTCTTTTTGAGGATACTTAAGAAATATTCAAGGAATATACGGTACTGTCTGGGTACGCTGGCAATGCTTACAGGCTTCTGGACACGGTCTTCTGAATAAGGCATCCGTATTACTATGTAGTCGTCATGGGCGATGTTTGATTTTGAAATGGTACTGGTTCAGTTTTTCTATATATGTAGCTATTTATCCATCTGTATTTCTTATCTCCAGAATTCATTCCAGAGTTGCGTGATCGTTCCTAATGGGAAAATATTTGTGGAAGTGATCCACCGACCTGACTATTGGTAGAAGTTCTTTCCTGATTTATATATTCATCATTTGATTTTCGTTCGTTGGAATTTCTTCTGCCGGGACTGTGTTGGCCCAAGAAATCTACTTGCTTCTGGAATAGGGAACACTTCTGAAGGTTCTTCATGAATTTTACGCAGGTTGGCCAGATGTCCTCCAAAATTCCTTCTCATAATCATGACATCATCCAGAAATACCAGACAAGTTTTCCAAGTGAGTCCACGCAATATCAGCTCCATCAAGGACGCCGAAGCATCACAGAGACCAAAAGGCATAACGGTGGACTGATACAGTACGTTTTAAATAGAAAACGCAGTATTTTCTTTGTCGTCTTCATGTAGGCCCGCTCTTCAGGTCCAGCGTTGAAAACCATTGCGAGCTTGCTAATGTGATCAATGTATCGTCGATTCTCGGTAATGAGTAGCTGTCGTTTTTCGTGACGTCATTCACTTTCCTATAATCTACACAGAATCTTATAGATCCATCCTTTTTGGGAAGTAGTACCACCGGAGCGGACCATGGACTTGATGATTCCCGCGACAAGCTTTCCCACCTCCTGGTGTTTGGAAGATGGTAATCTTCTTGGTGGTTGTCGAATTGGATGGGGTTGACCTGATCCTGTGTTGTACTAGGTAAGACCTGTTGGTGATCCTGCGGACCCAAATATGTCACTTTCTTTGGCAATGAATTTCATGGCGACTCCATATTCATTCGGTGACAAACGTTTCAACGGTCGTTCGGAGAATGTAGGTCAATCGTCTCGCAATAGAACAGGGGCGTATCCTACATTTCGTTACGATTTAGTTATAATTTTCATCATCTTTCCAATATATTTGGCAACATTTTTCATTCCAAGAATCTCATCTCTTGGGAATATATTTGAAATTTGGTTTTCTTTATTTGTCGAAACTGTCCAAGAACATATGATGGAAGTTTTATTTATAATCCACTGATATAATAGTTCCATAATTTCCATATCTTCATATTTGAAATATTGATAATCTTGAATATTCTGGCTAATCGAACAATCACTGTTGAACGAATTCAATTTCCTCCTAAATTTTGTATATCTCTATCTAAATCTTCACATTGTATTTTTTGTATTAACAACTAGTGGATTCTAACACATGATGAAAATTATTTAACCAATCTGAATTCTGTTGTATTTCATTTTTATAGCTCTTCTGTCCCAACCTGTGAGTTAATGAGAAGTTTTCATCGTATAAATTGAATTGTAAGTGATATATCTATGAGCTGTACAACCTCCAAATTGCAAGTCAACCCAAACTTGGACAGAAATCTAACCACAATTGTTTTCATGACTGATACAACGAGCGACAACCAACGGATGAAATACTCAGTGAAGTCCGATTAGGGAACACTACTGACTGATATATCTATATATATATATATATATATATATATATATATATATATATATTTATATATATTTATGGTTTCGAATAACGAGCTTCCACTTCACCAGATGCATATATGTTACGTCGGGAAAGCAAGCGAAATTGTTTTGAAATATATTTTTAATTTTAGTTCCAAATTCTTTGGAAACTCTTTTAACTTCAGTTGTTCACTATTTCGAATACTTCTAGGATTTGATATTTTGAAAGATGGAATGAAACGTCTAGTTATATTGAAAGACGAAATGAAACTGATTTGTCTCCGGGAGAGTCTAACCAACGCTTCAGATATCTGCGTTTTCTAGAATAGATAAAGAACTGTCGAAGCTGCATTTCTTGTTTCTATGCTGTAATAATGTTGCGACTGCGTTTGGAGTGTTCGAGTATAATATATCTACAAGTCCATGAGGGCTGTGAAGATGTAATACCACCCCCTTTGAGAATTTGAATAATGAGAATTCAGAGTTGAATATTTAAATATTAAAACTGAAAGTAAAATATAGAATTATATAAACGTTAGATGAGCTAACCCAAAATAAGTAACAATGAAATGATTATGAAATCAATAAAGAGAGTACATGGAATATCAATGAAATACAATAAAAATTCATTCTTCTTGGGGATTCTTCGAGACGTCGATGCTATTGTCATTATGGTTGACGGAGTCTAGAAGACGATTTCTTCTGATCCGTTGTCGGTACTTTAAAATTTGGATTGATATGATTTCCCCTTAAAACAAAATTCGAAGCTTCTCGAATATTTCATGTTTTGTTCAAATGCATTTTGTAGTAAGGAAATATTTTCATAAGCAATGGTTTCATATTCATCATTTGATATTTTGGCTATTCCTTCCGTTTGAAATAAAATACCTGCTGGAGTGTTTATTTTCTCCATTCTTGCTCTAGTTCCGAAGATCCCCCTGGCACAAAAGATAATGTTTCCAATCTATAGAAATTTACGATTGTTCTTCCATTTTCTCCAATAATTAATTCTGCTGTATTCGTATTCAATATACGATTAATTTTATAAGGGCCATTTTTTTTTTTTTCCTATTTGTGATTCTCTGAAATATACATAGTCTCTTATTTTATGGTAAATTTGACAGTACGTGTTTGTCAACACTTATTTTTTCAAAAATATGAGTAGCTATGTTTTTCAAATTATTTATATAATTATTTTGGAATTGATTTGTTTGAAAATATGAACAGGATGTTCATAAATTCAGATAACTTCATTTTTATCGTGGATCTTTCAATTCACAGAAAAAAAATTCTATGCAATATTCAATTGAGAATGTTTCCCTTTTCTACTTTGGAATTGTTCTTCACTATACAAAATTCCATTTTCATCATCTTGAATATGACCAAAAATAATTTCTTTAGGACTATACTTTATTGAATATGGTTATTTACTTCGATTGTATGATTTTATATAATAAGGTAAACCTTCAATGATTGATTTGGTTGGATGTCATTATGATATGTCCATAGATAATCTTGCAGTGTCACATGAAATATTTCTACTGCACCATTTTTTGTGGTTGTGGGTGAGCTACATCATTTTGGGTTATGTTGAATTCATATAACTTTGATAAATCTTTCATAAACTAATCATTAAAGTTTCCCAGGATCGTGAATAGAAACATGTTGGATATAATGCAACAATAGTCATACTTTCCTAAAATTATACACGGTATGTTTGTGCAAACTTTGAAGAGTTATAGACAATTGTCTAAAGTATACAATTTCTATTGATTTCCATTTAGTCTACATATATATGCTCAAATGGTCTATTCGACGTTTCAGTTATTACTAACGCATAGTCATTATTTTGCCTACTCGCCTTCGATTTATTACATGCATCGCATTTCTTTATAAAATGTTCAACATCTGTTTTCAAGTGTGGCCATAAGTATCTTTCACATATTCTTCTAAATGTTCCATTTATTCCTTTATGTAGACAGAAGTTTTACTCGATAATTTTCCATAATATTTTCCCGTTCTTCTTGAGGTGGTACTTCTACAATATCATGGCATGATGTGAAAAACATGTCTTTCTCTTTGAAAATATAACTCTAGAAATCTAAGAATGGTAAATGTTTTACTAGGTTAATGAAAAAAATATTTGGTATAAATTCATCTTTCAATGGATAAAATATTCCAAAACAATCTTTCAAGCTGATTCATAATTGGGTTTTGAATTACATAATATCTCCTTTGTTGAAACTTAAGACTTTGTCTTGTCTTATAGTAAGTAAATCGGTCAAAGTTGAAATGCTGATTTTCAAGATCCACACACGTGTCTTTATTTATTTAATTTAAATGAGATGTCTCGTAATTTTCATTACTTGGTACTAATAATATAAAATATTATTGTGAGCTGTGAAAATTGAAATATTATTTGATTGTTTTATTTTTTCACAATCTATCAAGTTTGAGTTTTCTGGCTGTGAGGATGTAACATATATATTGTTGTGATAGGCTCCTTATTATATTTATATTTGTATTTGTTATTGGCTAATCGTTATTATAATAATGATTTATATTATTACTCATTTTATTTTTTCAATAACAACTAGTCATCATAAAATATTTGATATGATGAAGATGTTTCATTGATTTCGTTATCTAATTAATAATTTTGAAAAATGAATACCTATCATAACAGTAATGAAACTCCGGCTATGTTGTTCTTACCATTCTTCAACACTTTTTCACCTCACCCCAGCTCAGTCGATATGCCTATGGAGTATGGGTCATCTCTATTCTCATGGCAGGATTCAGTAATGCCAACTTCGTGCGCTGCTTGATGTCAAATGTGCTATTTTGTGGGAAGATTATGATAAGGTGCTCAACAGATAAACAAAGAATGCAGAAAAATCATCAAATAGTTGTTTTTATTGACCTTCTCTGCGATATCTAACTTATCTAACTCAGAACAGTCATGTGAAATTGTAAAACTTTCTTATGTATGATAAATACTTGGTGAATAAGCGTTCCGAAGTTATGAACAGTCTGTGAGCATAGAAAAGACCAACAAATATTCAAATGAATGGACACAAGTGATCAAATAACCAATATAAGTGTCTGGACTTGATATGTTGCACTTTATTCAGTTCTGGTTTTGGAATACCTGCTATACTTCGTTCTTGGTGTTCTCCTGACAATTAGAAGTGTTCGTGCTCTCTGGAAAAGTACAGCTACACTGCAGAAAGCCCCCTTTTTGTTCCTGGCAATGGCATGGACTGGACTTTTGTTATCTTAATAAGGTGAGGGGTTTTCTCTTGTTTGTTTATTTTTCCATTGGTATCTGAATTAGTTGTTTAACATTTGATGATAGTTCTGCTTGTTTTTCTCTTGTGTTTCATTATATTTTTTTTCCCTAAATTGGTAACTGGTTTCGTTTTCTCTTTCAATTTTTCATCTCTCCCAAGCTTGTTACATTTCTTCTTGGCAATACACATTTTTTGTTTCTTTTCACAAATTTTAAGTTTATACCTACTTCCTATATCACTGTTTCTTATTCTAACTTATTCTAATGATTCTATTTAAAATATATGATTCTAGATCTTATATTATATGTACAAATCTGGTTAAAATTCATATTTGACATTTGTTCTAATGCTTTTTATATTTCATTATTTTCCTCACATCTCGCTGTTGGGTTTCCTCCTGATATGATTTACCATACAGGATGCTCCAACTTGAATACCATTTCATCTACTTGAGATCCAAAGTTTTTTCATGAATTAAAATTTCCATATGATTTTTATTGTTTGTGCAAATTGAATATATTGTTGGTAACATTCTTATGACAATAGAAATACTTCAGTACTGACTTTTTGATACATATGCGTTGACTAGAACATGGTATAAGATTCTTGAACAGTAAACAGTATAGAAAAATTGTAAAACAAACAGCATGAACCACGATAACTCAAATACCTAATAATAATAATGTGTTTGGGTTTGGTGGACTGTTACAATTTGTTGAATTGAAGAATAATATATTTAACTGCTTTTTCTACAAAACTTTGAGATAATGGCAATTCATTAGTCTTGACAAATTAATCATAATAAATTCTTTTGTTTCTCCTTTCAATGGAAACATAGTCCGGAAACTATTAAGGGAAATAAAACACCAACATAAATTCTGCCAGCCTTGAAGGAACATACTTCAAATAGCATTGGCTGCTAGGCTATTGGTAAAGGACAAATTCTTGATACAGCTCTTTTGATTTCACCAGTAGCTGTTTTACCGAAACCACACGACTAACATTGTCTTTTCCGGGATGCAAGCGCACAACGCACCCGAGGCACCATTTCATAGGCGGCAAATTATTGTCTTTCACTAACACTAGAGTGTTTTCTGCGATGTTCTGCTGATTATGGCGCCATTTACTCCTCTGTTGAAGTTCGGATAAATAATCTTTACTCCAGCGATCCCAAAATTGCTGCCGTAATTGTTGTATTCTTTGATAAATTGACAAGCGATTATCAGGGATATGTAGAACGGTTGGATCAGGTATACATGTTGAAGGTTTTCCCACCAAAAAATGCGCTGGGGTTTTAGGTCATTTGGATCACAGGAAATGGGATGCAGAGGTCGAAAATTAACAATTGCCTCCACTTGAACTAAAACGGAGTAAAATTCCTCAAATGTAAGGTTCGCATTACCCATGATTCTACGAAGATGATACTTCATACTTTTTACACCCGCTTCCCACAGACCTCCGCAGGGCGGTGAGTTCACAGGAATGAATTTCCAATCAATCCCCTCATGAGAGAAGGTATCTTCAAGTTGATCATTCTTGGAAATTGAAAATCTACCTAATTCGATCAAATCTTTATTGGCACGAACAAAATGCGACCCATTATCAGAAAAAATCTTAGAGGGTGTACCGCGGCGACTGGCAAACCTGCGCAGTGCGAGTACAAATGCTTCACTAGTTAAATCAGAATGAAAAGCCTTCGTTGCAGAACATATGAATAAGCAATCGTAACATTTTGACAATATTGCCCCACGACTCTTACGGTCTCTTATTATGAAGGGACCGGCATAATCTACACCTGTAATAGTAAAAGGAATATCTAAAATCAAACGGTCTCTCGGTAAATTACCCATGACAGGGTTACTTGTTTTTGGATTTGCTCTGAAGCAACGTACGCAATTTCTAATCGTCTTTGTCGCTGAATTTCGACCGCCAATTGGCCAAAATCTATCTCTCATGGCCGACAGTAAACATTGAGGTCCTGCATGGAGTAACCTCGCATGCTCACTGGTAAATATTATAATGGTAAGGGGGTGCTTATGAGACGAAAGTAATGGATTTTTTTATCAAAACTGAAACTGGAATCATTAAGTCTTTCACCTACTCGGATTAAGTCATTGTGATCCATAAATGGATTTATACTTAAAATTTTGCTCTTCAAATAAACTGTTTTGTTTTTTTTTTAATGACGCAAACTCTAAAGGAAATGCTTCTTGTTGGGATAGTTTGACTAAAAGCAAAAAGGATTCTTTAGCCTCCGATTGTGTTTCATGCAATTCAACTTCGCATTGATCCTTAGATTTTGAGCAGTTATGCTTGAATCTTAATATGAAAGCTGTTATTCTAATTAATCTTGAAAGACTTGAATACCTTTCAAAAGGAAAATCGTCCTTATTTTGGGTTAACATGCACGTTTGTTTTTTATCACGCATTTCGGGCAGTTCATTTTTATTCATGGTGTTATTTTCTGGCCAAAATGATTCGTCTCTCTTGAGCCAGCTCGGTCCTTGCCACCACAAGGACGCATTTTTTAATTGACTTGGGTATACCCCTCGCGATAGCATGTCAGCTGGGTTATCCTTGGTTGGAACATGGCACCACTCGAATTTTTCGGTAATACCTTGAATTTCAGAGACACGATTGTCTGTGAAAGTTTTAAAAAATGAGGGCTTGTTCCTATCCAACCAAGGACAATAGTCGAATCAGTCCATAATATACACCTAGATAAACTTACTGTCGGACATAAGGCGGATAAAACATTTTGTAGTAGCCGAGATAGCACGAGTGCACCACACAGCTCCAAACGTGGCAATGTTCGAGTTTTTATGGGCGCAACTTTGGATTTTGCACTTAATAAATTGACAGATACTTCGCCTTCATTGTTATTGCTTCGAATGAAAATACAACCTCCATAAGCATTTTGAGATGCATCTGAGAATCCATGAATCTCTATGGCGCTATGATAACCACAAAAAACTAAACGAGGAATATCTAAAGAATTTAAATTAGGTAGATCTCGTTCCAGACTGAGCCTTGAGGAATGTAAACTGGTCGGAAGTAACTCGTCCCATGAAAGTTTTTCGAGCCATAGTTTTTGTATGGTTATTTTCGCGATAATAGTGCAGGGAGATAACAGACCCAGCGGATAAAAAATTTGAGATATGTGAGAAAGGATTCGTCTCTTTGTTATACCTTTGAATTCAGAGGGAGTGTCTATTTTGTACATCAATCTATCAGAAGAACAGTTCCAAATGATTCCGAATGTTTTTGCATTTTGATCTTTCCCGAAATCTAAAATGGTATGTGATGATTCAGAAGAATTAACACTTCGCAAAACTTGTGGTTCATTTGACGTCCATTTTCGAAGTTGAAAACAACCAAGTTTCAATATATTTGGAATTGTTTCACAAATATAAGATGCACCTTCAATAGTATTAGATCCTGTTGAAAGGTCATCCACGTAGAAATCGTTCTTTATTATATCAGAAATATATTTGTTGTTATTATGTTCATCGGCTAGAGCAAAAAGACATCGTATGGCCAAGAAAGAAGATGCAGCTTGTCCGTATGTAATAGTTTTTAAATTGTAAGATTGAAGCGGTTTCAAAGGATCATCCCGCCAAACGATGCGTTGCAACGAGTATTGATTTGGATTTACTAAAACCATGCGATACATTTTGTGTATATCCGCGGATATGCGTAATAATGCACTCTGAATCTGAGAATAATTGAAAAAAGATCATTTTGAATTGTGGGACCCACCATCTGAACATCATTTAGAGAAATACCAGTAGTACTGGGTGCAGAAGCGTCGAACACTACTCTCAATTTAGTGGTGAGACTATCTGCCTTGATTACACCGTAATGGGGCATATAATATGTTTCGGATTCAGTGTCTGATGGGTCTACTACTTCCATGTGGCCCATTTCTATGTAATTAGTCATAAAATCTATATAATGACTCTTCAGATTTTGATCTCGCTGCAATTTTCGCTCCAAGGCTAGAACTCGTTTAATGGCTTGATCCTTAGAATCACCAAGATCATTTAATGATCTCTTTAGTGGAAATGATACAACAAATCTACCCTCATTATTTCTTGTGGTGTTATTCGTAAAATGCAATTCACACTCATTTTCCTTTTTTGAAAAAGGATTTTTTTGTAAACATTCTTCTATTTCTCAGAATTTTGTTAGTTGTTTTTGTAGGTCATGGTTTGTGCTAAAATGACATTTCACATTAGATTGAGTTTTTCCATACGCTCCGGAAATGACCCAGCCAAATCTGGTTTTTTGCATTATGGGTTTATTATGACCTAACTCTATTTGACCAACGCATAAAATTTTCCAAAATACAGCTGCACCTAACAATACGTCGATTTCTCCTGGTTTATTGAAGTTAGGGGTCAGCCAATCTACCTATATTCTATGGTATATTTGAATCGCATATATTGATTTTTGTGTTCGGCAAATCACTTGTGATTTTTGGGATTACTAAACAACTTAGAGGTGTTTTGAATTTGCCATCATAAGATTGTAGAGAAATATCACATTTATATTGTGGTCTAGAAAGAGTTTGATTCAACCCCGTTACGGTTATATCTATTTTACGCTTCTCTAAATCTAGAAGTTTCAGTAAATTGAAGGTAATGAAACTAGATTGACTTCCGCAATCTAAAAGTGCCCTGACTATAACCGGGTTTTTAAATTTGTCGAGAACTTGTACGCATACCGTTGACAATAGTACCTCGTCTATATCACTTGTGGCGGAGAATGTGATTTGATGTCCAACTGTAGTATCGACAGATTCATTAGTTGTTTGTTCACTTGAACTTGCGGTATTCAGATGCAATAAGGTATTATGACGTTTGTTACATTGCTTGCAAGAACCAAATTTGCATGTTTTTTCGAAATGACCACCCTTTAGACAATTAATGCATAATCTGGATTTAGAAAGGAAATTTATCCTATCATGAATCGTTAGATTCAAGAAATCAACACATGCGTGAATGAGATGATCCTTTTTGCAGTATGAACATTCCGAACTTGCATTGATATGAAAGGTTTTTGTTGTGCTTGATTCTCGTCGATATTTTTTTGTTGGCAATTTATCTACATTTTTTACTTAGACAGTTTCTAACATGTCAGACGTACCCTTTAGAAATGTCTTTAAATCGTCCCAAGTTGTAAGTTCTCTACCTATTTTGTGCTGTTCCCATTCTCTAGTTGTTTTGTTGTCAAGCTTTGTTGTTACTAAGTAGTTTATCAAAGTGTCCCATTGATCAGTGGGTTCGCCTAGCTGCTGTAATGATCTGAGATGTTTGGAAATATTATCTGAAAGATTTCTAATTTTTGACGGTTCCTTTGAATTGGCTCCAAATTGAACAACGCTTTGGTATGAATATGCACGAGCAATTGATTATTATTGTATCTGTCACACAATGTTTCCCACGCCACTGGATAATTAGAGGCTGACAGTTCTATTGACCTTATAATTTGGGCAGCCCCATTCTCAAGGCATGCTCTCAGATAGTGATATTTCTGTATATTATTAATTAGCACGTTGTCATGTATCAAGCTTTGGAAGGTGTCCCTGAATTCCAACCAGGTATCCATGTTACCGTCGAATTTTGGCAAGCTAATGACAGGGAATTTGACACCTTTCAAAACTTGTACATTATTTTCGTCATGATTGTATGAAACATCAGTACTTGCATCGGCACTAATTTGCTTTTCATGTTCTCTTTTGTACTTTAGAGCGATTTGTTTAGCGCTTGCAATTGCAGCAATTGCAGCACGCTCCTGATGTTGAGCCTCGATTTCAGACTCAGATACCAAATTTCGAATCTGGTTTTGTAAATTATCAAAGTCCGTCTTTGAAATCCTTCCTTCTAGATTGATTATGTTCGCCTCTGATAAAGATTTGCCCTCCAAAGTTTTTAGATGATTTGAAAACAATGTTAGCTTGGACTTCACAGCACCTCGCTGTCTGCCGAGAGATTTTCTTGCTTCTTCGGAGATTTTAGGTGAAAATTATTCGAGTTCAGTTAGTTCAAATATCAGAGATGAAACTAGAACTGAATCAAGTGAAAGCAATTGTCTTGGATGGAAATCGGAAAGGAAATTGGGACGGACTCACCCCTTTGCGCAACAACGTTGTACTTTTCTTTTGCTTCGGAGGAAAGGAAATCAGTCAGTTGCGATGTCTTGATGATATACCAATTTCCTATTTTCAGCAGGAATCTTTGAAGCTCAACGCACTGCCTGATGCGTTTTATCTATTGGTATCCAGTTGCACTTTGGATCTCCGTGAATTTTTGGAAATACTTTTTTAGATTCACGAAAATTTGCAATTAATATCGGCTCGTTGGATCAATGTTTGGGTTTGGTGGACTGTAACACTTTGTTGAATTGAAGAATAATATATTTAACTGCTTTTTCTATGACAATTCATTAGTTTTGACAAATCAATCATAATAAATTCTTTTTTTTCTCCTCCTTTCAACTGAAATCTTGAAAACATAGTCCGGAAACTATTGAGGGAAATAAAACACCAATATAATGAATTATCAGTTTCATTATCTTATAATATTATGTATATATATATATATATATATATATATATATATATATATATATATTTTGGGTATAGTGGGTTCTTGAATCTTGGTGATTGTATTTTTGAAGTTTTCTTGGGTTTCAGATTCGTTTGTATTAAAATGAGAAGAAAATTACATTTATTTAAACGTTTCGCCCTCGTTCGGGGGCATCTTCAGTAAAATTTATTAAAAACATTAAAAACATTTGATCTGAAAATAAGATATTGGTATGGATAACATCATATGTGGAAAGTTAGGTTGTGTCTAGAATAACTTTAATTACCTTTTGGGTTACGTACCTTGGTTTTACCATGCTTGTGTTTTGTAACCAACATTAGTTGGATTTTGGGGCGGTATTAAATTTTGTTGTACCATTGTTTTAACAGAAAACTTTCGATATTTTGTGGTTTGCTGTTTTGTCAATTGTCATTAAAAGCGCCTGAACGACGTAGTGTGGAACTATTTATGGTTATTTTGTTAGTGGTTGGTAGGCCCGTAGTGTTCTCCGCTGGGATGGTGTGGTGTACGAGTGTGGGGGTGATATGGGTGAATTGAATAATGATTTGTTTCAGCTGGGCTTTATTTATTTGTTTTTAAATTAGAGTGTGGTATATTTGGCTCAAATTGTTTATGTCTGTGCGGTTGTTCATGGCTTGTTTGTTTTGTTTTATATGTATCATTTCTTTGAAAGTTCTTTTATCTTTGTTTTTTTCGTATGGTTAGTACTTTTACGTTATTGAAATTGAGGTTATGATTTTCTGTAATAATGTGTTTGTTGAGAGCGGTACTTGCTTGTTTAGCATATTTGTGGCCATTTATTCTATTACATAATAGTTGTGAGGTCATTCCGATATAGACTTTATCACAATCATTACATGGGATGCTGTATACTAGATTTGATTTTTTCATTATGGGGTCTTGGCTTTTTAATGGGGTGTATAATTTTTTCAACACGTTAAATGATTTAAAACTTGTGGAAATGTTGTGTTTGTTTAGGATGTTTTTTATATTATCCGATAGTTCCGGTATGTAGGGAATTGTGGTGTATGTTGTTGGTTTCTCAGATTTTTGTTTTGATTTATTTAACAAAACAAAATCAAAACAAAAATCTGAGAAACCAACAACATACACCACAATTCCCTACATACCGAAACTATCGGATAATATAAAAAACATCCTAAACAAACACAACATTTCCAAAAGTTTTAAATCATTTAACGTGTTGAAAATACAACATTAAAAAGCAAGACTAAATGAAAAATCAAATCTAGATCAGCATCCCATAATGATTTGATAAAGTCATATCGAATGACTCACAACATATGAATAGAATAAATGACCACAAATAGCTAACAGCAGTACCTCTCAACTAAACGCTTACAGAAAATCATAACTAATTTCAATAACGTAAAATACTAACATACGAAAACAAAGATAAAGAACTTTCAAAGAAATGATACATATAAACAAAACAAACAAGCCATGAACAACGACAGTAAACATTTGAGCCAAATATACCACACTCTAATTGAAACAAAAAAAGCCCAGCTGAAACAAATCATTTCAATCCCATATCACCCCCACCTTACATACACCATCGCGGAACACTCGGGCCTACCAACCACTAACAAAATAACCATAAATAGTTCCCTACGTCGTTCAGGCGCTTTAATGACAATTGACAAACAGCAACCACAAATATCGAAAGTTTTCTGTTAAACAATGGTACAACAAAATTTAACCCGCCAAAATCAACTAATGTTGGTTACAAACACAAGCTGAAACAAGGTACGTAACAAAAGGTAATTAAAGTTATTCTAGACACAACCTACTCCCTATGATGTTATCCATACCAATATCTTATTTTCAGATCGAATGTTTTTAATGTTTTTAATAAATTTTACTGAAGATGCCCCCGAACGAGGGCGAAACGTTTAAATAAATGTAATTTTCTTCTCATTTTAATACAAACGAATCTGAAACCCAAGAAAACTTCAAAAATATATATATATATATATATATATATATATATAATTGTTAAAGTTGTTTTTTTAAAGAACAACTTTTTCGGATATATTTGTTAAATACATATATATATATATATATATATATATATATATATATATATATATATATATATATATATATATATATTATTTATTGCTGTATTGTTATGAAACCAAAAATATTTTCCGTGTCTTGCATTGGATTTTTATTCTGTAATTCAATAAAAATCTTGACATCCTAAACAAAATTCTATTTCAAAATCCTTGCTTGATAAATAATTAATAGCAAACCAGCAAAGCAGTCCAAATAACTCCACGCCGCTCTGTTCTGGATAGCCTGGGTAATCCTAAGTCATTACTTAGAGTTTCCTTCAAAAATTCCATCTTATTCCACTTATTATTTCACTAAGTTGATTGAGTTATTGAGCTTCCGTAACTTTCTCTGGATACGCCACTGATTCCTGTCATCAACTGTAAATTCAATAGTGACACGTTCTAGCGACAACGTGAGAAATTAAGCGATCTAATTTATTATCCATGATCATAGTTGATTGAAAGTACTATTTACCTGATTTAATTTGGTTTTGGAACTTATGCACGGTTCGCAATGTTTGTTTTTGGTTATTCCAAGCTCTCAATAAATATTGTGAAAGATATAGTGGTAGTATTCCAATAGTAATAATTTCATACATGTATAATATGCATGTGTTACTGATTGTGTTTAAATATGCGTATTGTATTTCTTTGTAGCCCCGTGTGAAGGATATATTATTTCCGTCTCAAAACTTTTCTAATTACTTATAGAGGTGTAAAATGTAATTAAGGAAACAGTCCCTTTTCTCCGCCATTACAATTAAAGGGGAGATTAAAGTAGCATGCTATCCAGCGGTTGGATTTTCTAACACCAGCTATATATCAAAAGCTCCTACATGAGCAACTCGTGGTTTACGGTTTACCTCTGACCGTCTACGGCCCCCATATAACCCTAAATATTGCCCCAAGTTTATAAATTTCGAATCCAATGCTACAAATAATTTCGCTTACATAATTTATTGAAATTTACCTTGCACAAGGCAGGTTTGATGGAAATAGAAAGAATACATGAACCCATGATTCCAGATTATAGTCCAAGTTTTTGTGTCACTGACAAAATAAACCTTAGTAAATTCAATACAAACATTCTGACTCGTTTTGCCATTATCCTCGGTCTGCACGTAATTAGTAGATGTTGTTCCAACTATTTGTACATTGTATATATATAACCCACCAGACAATTCTTCTGAAATGAATACATTACCGCTCTGTTATAAATAAGTGATATACAAAATACAAATATTTCCACCTGGTAAAGAATTGGTGAAATTTGAAAAGGGAAACATTCTCAATTGAATATTGAATAGGAAATATTTTTCTGTGGATTGAAAAATCAACAATAAAAATAAGGTGATTTTTTTGTGAATGTCTAATAGAAAACAAATTCATTGTTGGGAACGTGTTTTTCAATAATATCCTGAACCAAACCCAATTCAATATGTAATAAATATAAAAGATTCATAAAACACGTATTTTTTATTTGAGTGATTTTCATGTAAATTACTCCATTTTCCACAGAATATTGAAAGAGAAAACTAGATTTTATTTTCGTAATGAGGTTTATTTCATATTATAATATTTATATTATGAGGAACATAAAAAATCGAAAACTTTTTTTTTCAACAGCCAGCAGATGGGGAATGTTAACTGGCAAACAAATTTCGTTATCTAAAAGAAATTTAACAAAATCTTCCGTTTCATTATTATGGAAGCATTTGAAAAAAATGTGGTTATTATTACACAGGGAGGAATTATCGCAAGTACAGGGAGATCAAGGGATTATTTTAAATTTAGCGAGGTGAGCCGATAATCTTCCATGATTGGTTTTCAATCGGGTAATTGTTGCAGCAGATCTTTTTTAATTTTAATTTAATTTGAATTTCGAGTTTTATCCATTTTTGTTGCATTTTTTATATATTTTAATATAGTAGTATTTTTGGCTATTTTGTCGACCACTTCGTTTCCAGAGATCCCAAATTGACTATTAGCCCAAATAAATGTTATGTCTTTATTAGCGATTTTATTTTTGAGATTCGATATCGGACTGTTTATTTTATGGCTGTGAATTAACTTTGAACTATTAAGAACAGACTAAAATTCCGATACAATCAGAGCTTGACCTATATTATTTTCTTTTAACCAGTAGAGTGCTTTCTCAATAGCTTTAGTTTTTGCAGTGATTATTGAACAGATGGAAGGTAGATTACTCTCATTTCGGACGACTATCGTCTTAATGTATTTGAAAAGTTTTTCACAACGTTTCGAGAGCTTGTATCTGCAATTTTGATTACTGGAGTATTCACCTGAAGACGTCTACAACCTTCAAACGAAGAGGGGAAGTAGTTTAATTTTCATCGATTGGTTGAATGTGGGAATATATATCGCACATCCAGAACTACCATCTTTTTTCCAAATGATCCTACCAATGTGATTACAGAGTATGAACTTCAATAGGCAATTATTGAATTTTGTTGTGAACTTTGATTTTCCATAGGAGTGCTTCGTATAGTCAACATCAGACATAAGCATTATTTTATTAATCAAGTTAATGTTGGGATGATTGTTTATTTAAAAAAAAGTATCTTCCAAAGTTAAATTCCCTATAGATAATACATAGATCCTTTTCAATAATCTTGATTCACAAGTTCTCGAATTAATTACATATTTGATTGATAGATGTCTGCAACTTCATGAGTGTCAAACTACGTCTCATCCAGATAAACAATATCCCTCCCATCCATTCTATATTCAAGGATTGTAATTAAATATTCCATCCTCCATCTTTTTGAACGGGCTGATTCCATAATTATTTCCATTTATCAATTTTTTTAAAATGTCTCACGGCAACCACTCATTCCTGTGTCATCCTTTTTTTTCTTTGCATTGAAGTATTTAAAGTAGGGACCATGTCATATACTTTTCCACGAATTATATCCACATTATACTCGTCCAGTTTTTTCGAAGTACCAGAGTCTCTCCAATTTCTTTTGTTTTCTGGCCTGCGTGTTAAGGCTGCAGCTTCCTTGAACGCACTGAATTTTGATAATTCACGATCACGAAGTGTGGTATAAACGTCAAAAATAGCTTGTTTTGTGTCAACCGATAAAACATCGCGCTTTGATTGTTTTTTATCACTTATTTTTGTTCATGTCACACCATTACCACCCGTACCTCTATGTGACGTACTAGGTTCTTCCACGGACGGAACATTTTGGAAGTAAACAAAAGACACTCACTTTACTGAATTATTTTCACTAACTGGGATTACAAAATCACGACGCGTGTTTCGCTTTACGAAAGCTTTTTCAATTGGAGATAATATTAATTCATCAATCACGATGTATGATGTTGAACAGTCAATGCAGGTAGTAGCGGGTATACATGAATTCAATTAGGGATGAGGATTATATGTATACATGACCTGTTTAATCTTCAGTAAAGCAAATTCAACAGAGGACAATTATTTGAGTTGATCTGGTCATTGAGCAAATTTCGGGACTTTTTGCATTCAATAATTTCTAAACTTTCTAGAAGGACGAGTTCATAACCTTTCTAATCTGTATGTAATATTTCAAAATCGTTAACAAAACAATATTTTTCAGTCAAGATGAGAGTAGCACAAGTTGAATTTGTTTTTCCATTGACGAAACAGTTCCTATGTTCTGATGATAGTTTTTTAAATGTTCTGTCTGTTTGGCCTGAGTTATAACTAGCACAAGAGCCACAAGTTAATTTATATGCTCCAGATTCATCAGATTTTATTGTTCTTAATAAATTTACTTAAATTATTATCTGTTTTATATGCGATATTCAAGTTTTTTTTTGGAATCGACTAAATATTAATTGATATTTCTGTATATGGATATTGATCATTCTGTTTTTAGTTGATATAATTCGACATATGTTGTAGTTGTCTGTCATACGTTGAATATAGAAGTCATAGAAAACGTTCTTCTGTAGTTTCATATATAAATACAAACCACAGCCTCTAACAGGTTATGGGCCCAGTCTAACCAATCTGCAGTCTCCAGAGAAGCGGTTAAGGAGATTGAAAAGTGAAAAGGAAATTAATTGAAGAAACACAAAAAAATTAATGAAATTAAATCAACAATTTAAAGATTGGGAAACCAAAACTATGAAACCTGGAAGAATAGAATGGAACTCCTACTCATGGGAAAATAAAAATAACAAAGCCAAAGCTCTAATTGGATTGTTAAACTCCCAGTTGATGCACGCAAAAAAGCTGAAAACTACATATGAATACTGGAAAGCTCTGAATAAATAATCGTCAGCAAACAAAGTATTGTTACTGAAAGAGCTATGTAGACTACAACTCAACGAAGGCGATAATATGGAAAATCATCTCATAATACTAACGAAGCTAGTAGATAGACTCTCAACTATGAGTGAAAATTTTGCTGATAATTTAATAGTAGCATTCATACTCAGTAGATAGACTCTCAACTATGAGTGAAAATTTTGCTGATAATTTAAAAGTAGCATTCATACTCAGTGGTTTACCAGAAAGTTACAACACTATTGTAATGGCATTAGAAACAAGACCTGAAAAGGACTTGACAGTAGAACTTGTCAAAGAAAAATTGAATCAAGAAAGTGAAAGACGAAATGAAACAAGACGGGATGAAAACCGAATAGCTATGAAATTGAAGAGTTATAAAGGTTATTTCCAAAAAACAAATGAATCTTGCGATTTCTATTATAGAAAAGGACATATTCCAGACGAATATTGGTTCTACAATAAAAATAAAAAATATCCAAAGAAAAAGAAAACCTGGCCACAGAGAAACAATTCAACACATAAAGCAAAAGAAATTGTCAACAAAAATAATGAAGAGGAACACGAAATGGAAAATGAAGAGGAATATGGCGATGAATATGAAGGAGAAACGAGTAATGATAAATACCATGTATGTTTCATGATGACACTTTTATCCAGATATCATTGGTATGTTGATTCAGCTGCTACTTGTCACATGGTTTGTGATAAGAAGTTTTTCGATTATTTAGATGGAAATATTTGCGAAACAATATACCTAGCTGACGGAACAAAATTAAATGACGAAGGAGGCTATGGTTATATGAACATGATAGCTGAAAATGGACATTCATACAAATTTATAATCAAATGTACTATATGTTTCAGTTATAGATTGTGATTTATTATCCATCAGAAAATTGACTGAAAAAATGTTGTCAGTTAATTTCAAAAATGATATATCTACAAAAGAAAATGGATCTGTCCTGATTGCAAAATCATATTTGGAGGAAAATCTATATAAACTGAAAACGGTCAATAAAATCATGTAATTAAAACGAAACAGTTGAATGTGACCTCAATTCACTACATAGGAGACTGGGACATAGAGATATACGAAGTATCAATTTATTGGAAAAAAGAGACTTGTGAATTACATTGAAATTGAAGGCATCAAAGAAAATAAACCATGTGTAGTATGCATTCGAGGCAAAATGACAAGAAAAAGTTTTCCGAAATTATCAGAAAATAAAACAAACAGTATTCTGGATTTGATTCATTCAGACTTTTGTGGTCCAATGATAACCACTATTCCAAGAGGAAATAGATACGTTTTAACGTTCATACAAGACTATAGCAGATAATCCCATGTTTAATTACTGAAACAGAAGACTGAAGTTTTCGAAAAATTTCAAGAATTCAACGAAATGTTGAAAACAGAATTCAACAAAAACATAGAAATATTGAGAAGTGATGGTGTAGGAGAATACACGTCGAACTAGAATACCTCAAGAAAAGGGGGATACGTCACGAAATAACAGTACCATATTTACCAGAACAAAACGGTATATATATATATATATATATATATATATTAATCATTTGAACTATGGAATGATTATAAACCAAATTTAGGACACAAAAGAATATTTGGATGTGATGTTTATGTCTTTATTCCAAATGAGAAAAGGAGAAAAGTTGATGATAAATAAAAAAAAATTAAATTTGGTGGATACAGCGAAGAATCGAAAGCATATAGATTGTTAGATATAGAAACATGTAAAATAACAATGAGCAGAAATGTAAGATTATTCGAAAATGATAAATTGAATGAAAAAGACGACGAAGCAGAAAATGAAGAAGTGATGGTAAACATTTCAAACACACATCAAGAAGAAAAGAATGATAATACAGACAAAAAATTGGAACAGGAAGAAACAGAAAATCAAATGAACTGCAATGAAACGGTTGAATCTGATAAAGATTTGAAAAAACAAGGAGCAGATGGAAAGAAGGAGGTGGAGATGAAAAAACTAGTTTAAACTAGAAGAAAATGATGAACCTAAGACATTTGAAGAAGCCATGAAAATGAGAAACAGAAGAAAATGGATAGAAGCCATGGAAGATGAAATAGAATCTATGCGAGAATGCCAAATATGGGAATTGGTGAAATGTCCAGAAGACAAACGGATAGTTGACTGTGAATGGATACACAAAATAAAATCTGATCCGAGTAACGGAACCATCATATATAGGGCAAGTCTTGTAGCGAGAGGATTCTCACAGAAAAGATTATGATCAAGTATTCGCTCTAGTCGTGAAGCAACAGTCAGAGCACTACTTACGATGAGTGGATTAGAGAACAAGATAGTCAAACACCTAGATGTGAAAACAGCATACCTAGATGAAGCCTTAAAAGAAACTGTATACATGTATCAACCGGAAGGATTCGAGAATATAGAAAATCCCCAGCTGGTATGCAAATTGAAGAAGAGTATTTATGGGTTGAAACGGTCAGCTAGAGTGTGGAATGAAAAAATATCCGAAGTTCTAATGAATGATGGTTTCAGGAGGGGCATTGCAGATCCATGTTTATTTTCGACGAAAATATGTTACATATTTATTTACCTTCTCATCTATGTGGACGATATTATTTTGGCTGCTTATTTAGAAAGAGATGTACAAGAAGTAAAGAAACTATTGGCAAATAACTTCAAATGAAAATTCTCGGGAATTTAAAGTATTATCTAGGTATTAAAGTTGAAAGAAAGAAAAATGTCATTTTTCTTCTACATCAAAGAAACTATATTGAAAAAATCTTGAATGTTTTCAATACGGAAGGAGCAAAAACATCGAATATTCCGCTTGAAACAGGATACTTCAAAATTAAAGGAAAAGAGACAGTATTGAAAAATAATAATCAATGCAGCAGTAGCAGTAAATACTAGACTAGAAATAGCAGCGAGCATCTCAATACTGACTAGAAATAAAGTCAATGTTACACAGAAAGATTGGAATGAATTGAAACGAGTAATGCGTTATTCAAAAACTACGAAGAATTTGAAACTAATCTCAGGAACGAATGGAGTTGATAAGAAAATTGAATTGTATGCAGATGCTGATTGGGCTGGAGATAACAGAGATCAAAAATCGACAAGTGAATTCATAATAAAAATATTGGGAAGTCCAATATCATGGAGCACTAGGAAACAATCCACAGTATCTTTGAGTTCATCGGAAGCAGGATATATTTTTTTATTTTTTTTATTCAACGTCGGCCTATTTCTGCTACCAAGGCTAAACACCGACGCCGCGCCGGTGAGCACACTCCTCCCAACCGGAAATTTTGCCGAATCCTCTGTTGTTTCAGAGGAAGGGTTCTTTAACGAGCTCAACATCCATGAACTCGGGACCGACATCCTAACGTCCCCTCCGAAGGACGGCATATCTATCGTCTTATTTCGTGCTCATTGATAAGACGCCTGCAGCTGCGATTATGCTACAACGCTACAGTTGTTAGGACATTTAACGTGGAACTTCCTTGTCCGGTGGTCACCCATTCAAGTACTAACCACGCCCGACGTTGCTTGACTTCAGATATCGATAAGACTCTCGTCAACCTGACCAGCAATTTCATTGAGTGAGGCATGCCAAGAACTTCAATGGATGAGACAATTAAAGATGGATTTCGAAGGAGACATTGAAAAAATCACAGTATTCGAAGAAAACCAAAGAACTTTGAAAATGTTAGATCGCTAATGTTCTAAACACATTGACGTGAAATTTCATTATATCAGATACCTAAAAAAGAGTGGGGAAATTGAATTCCAATACTGTCCGACAGAAAAAATGCAAGCAGATGTTCTTACCAAACCTTTGGGAGCTATAAAACTCGTGCATTTGCGAAAAAAAATTGGCCTGAGGATTACGAATATTCAGATCGAGAAGGGGTGATGGAATCGACTGAATATTATATTGATATTTCTTATATGGATATTTCATTCTGTATATGTTTTTCTTAGTTGATATTATTTGACATATGTTGTAGTTGTCTGTCATCCGTTAAATATAGAAGTCATAAAAAAACGTTCTTCTGTAGTTTCATATATAGATACAAACCACAGCCTCTAACAATTTTTACGCAAAAACTTAGATTTTTTTTCGGTAGGATGGCCTAAATATGTGATTACTTTGAAATTATGTTTATCGTTCTGAGAAGGAAACACTTCTATTAAAGCTTTTTCATAAAGTTTTCTTGAAAGAATATTATCCATAAGGATTGGACTATAACCGTTAATAATAGCTATTTGTTTAATTATATTAAATTCATTATTGGATAACATAGGATGACATTCATTGGTAATATTTTAGTTGCACTAGTTGTGTTGAGATGGCGTTAGCTCAGTTCTGCTAATTCCATTCCAGCAAATGCTTTGAGATTAGATTGATATCACTTATTACAGTCAGGTAGTCTGCTTGACCCACCCTGTACTGATGAGGGGCAAATACCCTGAAACCGGTCTACAGAGGTCAGCCTGAGTAAAGTCGTTAATATTAATCCATTTTCCAACAAACATTTGCAAAGTACCTTCTAGGACTTTGCACGTTTATCCATCGGATGTCATTCTACGTCCATCGAGGCACTAGCCAGGAAAGTAGTTGTTCTTCGATGGATATGCGACCAACATACACCTATTGTAAAGGTTTTTGTAGTCAGCTGTCTTTAGGAATGAGACATTTTTCATTTTCAATGAAATTATGGCTGGCTTTCAAGAATGTTACAGATTTCTGTCTTATTGCAGATATTTCTATCCTGGGATTCAGAATGACATTCATTGGTAATGTTTTAGTTACACTAGTTGTGTTGAGTTGGCGTTAGCTCAGTTCTGCTGATTCCATTCCAGCAAATGTTTTGAAGTTGGATTGATATTAATTATCACAGTCAGGTAACGCAGACATTAATTATTGTCTGCTTGACCCACCCTGAACTGATGAGGAGCAAATAGCTTGAAACCGGTCTACAAGTGGTCAGCCTGAGTGAAGTGGTTGATGTTAATCCATTTTGCAACAGACATTTGCAAAGTACCTTGTAGGACTTTGCACATTTAGCCATCGGATGTCATTCAACGTCCGTCGAGGCATAAGCCAGGAAAGTAGTTGTTTTTCGATGGATATGCGACTAACATACACCTATTGTAAAGGTTTTTGTAGTCAGCTGTCTTGAGGAATAGGACATTTTTCATTTTCAATGTAATTCATTATTGAAATTTTCTTCTGAAAGCGGAATATTAATTAATCTATGTATCATACTATTATATGCGGCTAATTTATGTTAGTATGGTTGCGTTGATGTACTGTGTATTGTACATCAACGCAATAAATGAACGCGTTGGGATATGGTAAAATGCAAAAAATATATTAAATCATCTATAAAACTATTCATACTGTATCAATCAATCAATGTGTTGCAGAATTGGATTGACTTGAGTATGAAGGAAAACATTTTAATAATGATTCAATTGAAACTGGAGGTGGTCCTCCAACTGAGACACCTCTCAACAGTTACGAAAGAAGAGTGCTCCAGGTCCTTGAAGATCGTTTTTAGAAAGGTGCAGGAAGTGCAGAATTAGCTGTGGTATAAATTTAATGGACATAGCCTTTAAAGAAGAGTGTCAACACGTAGACACGTGGCTCTCGACCCTCATCAGTACGGTGAAGAACTTAACTTAACACTTCTCTTTGAGGGCTATGTCCATTAAATTTTTTCCGTTTTGTTCACCAGTCCCCTCGATATTCTTCCCATTCATATATATATATATATTGTTTTTATTTTATATTTATTATTTATTTATTTTCTTTCCACAATCAAACATCATAATAAAAAAACTATTTATTTTTGTTTTTGTTTTTACTGATATTTCTGTTCTTTACTAATTCTTTTTACTATTTTCAAATCTACCACCTAGTTCCCTTTTGAATTCAATTCAATATACATTATGAATACTCATATAAATATTTAATATCTCCGGCTATGCATTTT